>OENT01000656.1:0-87957 GCA_900239685.1 Rotaria macrura
TCAATCGATTATAATTTTGATTTTGTTGCAGAATAATCCGATTATCAATTTTGATTGGGCCCATAGGATTTTGAAATTATAATCAATTATAATCGCTAAAATTTTTCACTGGGTATGCAATGTAAAGTTCTATTATTTATTATTTGTCACCCACTATACAGTGTATAGAAAATGGCACGCTATTAACCCAAAATAAGTGACACCCTACAGCACAGTACTGGACTTAGAATTCGCAAAATTTCCATATAATCCTAAATATCTCTTTGCATCATAACAGTGCAGTTATAATGAAACCGAGACTTTTACAAGAGCCGTACGAAAAACATTATTTTTGTGTCTTATATTTATTAAAATCAATATTCGAACTATTATCGATACATTCTATTGCATAGTATTTCATCATTCAAATTTTCGCTTTATACACAACGTGAAAGTAGACCCCAATTGTTATTCAATAATTTTCATAGCAAGATCATGTTCTATACTTTAGTTGCTATTTTCTTTGTGTCTTCTTTCAGCATACGTCATTTCCAGAGATGTGTAATGAGCAGAACCTGCACCTATCTTGTCTCTCAGCAAGATAGAATAGAGAGCATAATTTAAGTAGCTGCCTAAATCGAGTTCGAATATAAATGGACATCCGAAAGGATAAACTACTAGATTTTCCTATGAATAAATTTAGTTTTAAATTAACTTTCCGATAAATGAAAAACAAATGTTCCTATCATTCTTCTTCTTCTCCATAGAGAGAGAAACGTGCTCTTACCCTCATATCGCCCCCATATTTCGCTTCCGCATATATGTGCGAAACTCATCTTAAGCTAAACAAAATCTATTTCTAACTTTCATAATTTATTTTCGAATTGATAGCATGCAATTGAGGGTTCCTTTATATTCGAACTGGAGTTAGGCAACCCATGGTTTAATCACATGCAAGTATTTCCTGTATCTTTTCTGCTTAGAATGGGGTGTGAGAGAAGTCTTAAATATGCAGAGGCGTCCTCATCTCTATTACGAATCCGGATCCCGGACCTAGACCCATACACTCGCACCCAACCATGTGTTTTTTATGAATCATTCTCCAAATAAAAATAATACATAAACTTGAGTATGAAGATTAAAATACTTCCTATTATTTTGAGGACCAATCATGGCAGGGTAGAAAAATTCGAATTAACTATTTTTGGTCAGGAGCGGGCAAGAAAATTTGCCCTGTGCACAGCTCTGGTATGAATTTAACTGGAAAAACCGACAGAGATATTACGAAATGAATCTTTATCCTATCGTCGAGTTCTTCTTAAAGTGGTTCTAATATAAAAATTGAAACATCTTATAGTCCAACAAGGCTTTTACAAATATCGTCCTTTAGTAGAAGATAACTTACAAGTTAATAAATGTATCTATTAATCGAAAACAAAAGACCTTGTCATGCTTGTCTTGCAGCACAGTACGGTGGAGGTTGACTGTAGCACATGGCAGAAAAAGTTGTTCTGTGTTGATATTTGGTTGCTTTATTTTATCCACGTGATAAGATCTCTCATAAGGATGTTTACTATTGTCGTATGTATATGACATTACACTTCTCTTCACAATGCATATACTTCTAAATATTTCTCTCTCTCCTTAGAATAGATTATAGGAGCATTGTCAATACTTTTTTTGTGATAAAAATGTTTGAATACTATTGTTGAGTTGTGTTGTAATAAAAAGTGCAAGCGAAACGAAACAACTGTCTTCGAACAAAGTTTCCAATTTTTTTATCGACTGTAAAACAGATATTGTACGAGTGAAACTTAATTGGCCCTCATATACAAAAAGCATGTTCTTTTTGTGTACTCAAAAAGTGAGTACACTACTAAAATCGGTCAGTGTGTCCGGCCGGCCGTCCGTCCGTTTATTCGATAACTTTTCACAATTACATTCGATTGAGTTGAAATTTTGTGCGCAGAATTGTCTCATCAATATCTAGGTCAAGTTCGAAGATGAGAAGGATCCGTCGAGAAATGGCTGAGTTATTGAAAAAATTGTCATTTTTCACCAAGCAATCCCTGAGGTGGGGTACAGGGATTTTTTCAAAAAACATTTTTTCTTAGAATTATCCACAAGATATATAAATCGACTCAGTTTTTAACGCTGATTCTGAATCTGATATTAGTTTTGAAAAAAATCGTAGTTTTCTAACGAAACATTGACTGAAAAGGTCTCAAAATACACAAAAACTGCATCTAGAAACTAAATTGTCTAGATATATCTCAGTTGGCCAGTAGTGTTGGGATTTACCAAATACCTGGTTCTGTAGCTATTTAAAAGGACTATCGAAAGGTAAAAACCCGAAGTCAATAGATATTAATATTGACCAAACCATCCCTGAGGGGTGGTACAGGGATTTTTTCAAAAAAAACTTTTTTCTCAGAATTATCCACAACGTATATAAATCGACTCAGTTTTTAACGCTGATTCCGAATCTGATATTAGTTTTGAGCTAAATCGCAGCTTTCTAACAAAACATTGGCTGCAAAAAGGTCTCAAATGCACAAAAACTGCATCTAGAAACAAAATTGCCTAGATATGTCTGAGATGATCAGTAGTTTTGGAGTTTCCCAAAAAGGTTTACCAAGATACTTCATCCGTGCACACATTCTAGGATGACTGATTTGTCTCATTCACTTTTTGAAGTACACATAACTCTCGGACATAAGTCCGAAGTTTCCGCATTTATTTTTGTTGGTGTCATTCTTCAATTTGCGTTCCAATTAAGACAATGAAGTCGCTCTTTGTACATACAAAATTGACGAGAAGAAAAAACGGCAGCCAATGACTAATCATCGAATAGGACTGTACATTTTTTTTCACGTTTTATGCATGAGTTCACCTATTCTATTTTATCATGGGAGACGTGATTAGTAGGAAACGATAAACATACATACGTCTGAAGGTTTGTCTTTGGCAAAAGCGTCGTAGAAACAACAAAAGATGAATCGATCTAATGTTCATCTTTTGGATCTACCTACTGAAATATTACTTATCATTTTGAGAAAATTGAATAATATTGATGTTCTTTATTCATTATTGGATATTAACAATGGACGACTTGACATTCTCGCACAACAAAAGACGTTCACTAATATTCTCAATTTCGTACATATTGATAATATGTCTTTAATTGATCGATTCTGCGTCTTCATATTACCAAGAATTCATCATAATATCAAATTTTTCATTCTTGAACCAGTTTTCATGGAACGTATTCTTCTTGCCGCCGTTTATCCAAATCTAACTGAACTTAAAATCTCCAATTTCGAACAACAAACTGTTTTAAAATATTTTACAGGTAAATATTTAACATGCACTTCATGATTTAGAAGAAATTCTTAGATAGAATGGACTTGAGTAAGTTTCGTTGTTTTTCCTTTAGATGAATCATCCCTGCGATCTGTTTTCCAGCAACAAATTACAAGCCTTATACTTGTTAATAATGATAAGCGCGCAAGGATAGGTTCATGCAAAGAGTATACAGCAAATGTATACGCACACACCTTGAATTTCTTTAAAAATTTAACACATTTGAATATTATTGGACCGCATGTTAATTCATGTCCAGCTTTATCACTTTGCGATTTACCGTCGACTACTTTTTACTCTTCAATTCTGACTCATTTGTGTATCATGGTACGAACTTTTGATGATTGTCTTTATTTACTTGATGGTCGACTCAAGCAATTGACAACATTTAATGTTATCGTTTATTCCATGGACAGCTCTTCAACAATTGTTCACCATACGGTAAATTTTCATATATGATGATGCCACTGATGAGACGTAGATAATTACTACTTCACTGAATTTTTGCTTAAATGTTATAAGGACAACGAAAAGTACGAAATAAGTACTTGTGTATAAGTGATTTGCATTGAATTTGTACCTACTAAGAACTTGGATTTGATCAAAACATTTAAATTTAATGGTAGAAATAATCATCATAAAATGATTTGGCAGAAGAGTCATAGATTGAATCGTTCTTTTATTAATCATTACATATTATGAGATATCAGTGATTATAAAAATTGAATAGAATGAATTCTTTTCTATAGTACCAATCTGTCTCGTAATTGATATATGATAGGAATTTTCTCTAAAAGTTTTCAATAAACCAGAAAGTTTCAACATCGAGCTTATTGATGTGTTATACGTAATTTTCAATAGACAGAATTCGTAATGTCAACGGAGAGCTTTATTAATAGAATTGTGGACCCAGGACCAACATTCACTTGACATAAAGCCGGAAATACAAAGTGACCTACTAGAAAAAAGAAAGACAGACATATCCAGTTATCAGGATTGGTGAAGATGCGGAAAAACATTTTTTTCATGTACATTGGTGTTACTTCTGGAACGGAACCTAGACGGAATGTATATTTCGAAGAAAACAAAGTTAATTAGAAAACATTAGCATCATAGCAAATCATGATGCTTATGACTTAGTCTGTTATATTAATGAAGAAATTCTTTTTTTGTAGGACATGCTACCTAATGTGAAATGTTTTTCACTAAAATCTTTCTTTCGATTTCAACAATACGAACGCATACCATCGCTTCTTCGTCGTATGCCTTATCTGGTAAATTTAACTTTATATCTTCGAATAAAAGGTCGAAATAGAATCATCGATGGTACTTGTGTTCAAAATGATATTCTTCTTTATATGCCACAACTTCATTCATTCACTTTCTATATTAGTACTTCTATTGACATTGGTGAGTCATCTCATAATTTATCTCGTGAACATGTTCAACAAACATTGATTAATATTGGACAACTAAATGCAACTACAATCGTCGATTATCTTAGTGGATGCACAGTTGAGTGTTCAATTTTCTCACTGCCTTTTACATTTGATTATCTGGAACATCTTGGCAATAAATTTCCAAATATTGTATTCAATTATGTTACATATTTACTTGTGGAAGATAATGATGCATTTAAACACGAATTCTTCGTTCGGATCGCCCGATCGTTTCCATTGCTGAAGCATTTACGTATTTTCAATTTTGCATCGCAGCTACCACTTGAAATGAGAGTATCATGTGAGTATGGTCCATCATATTCAATAATTGAATATCCGCACCTTATTTCACTTGATGTGAGGCAAAGCATTAAAGATTATCTTGAACAATTTCTAAATGAAACAAAGNGACGCAATTGTGCTAAACTGAAAAAAATAACTACTGATCGACCATTGGATAATTCGCAAGACTTCCAGTATTATTTGCCTTCGTTGTAGACATATTCTTATTCTGATTGATTCAATAAACTGAAAAACATGATAATCGTTGCGATTATGCTAATGAAATTTCTGAAACAGCTACAAGAAAATATCAAGTTTTAATGATCGCTCTTTATTTTGTTTATGAAAAATCATTCAATTGTTTGCTAATTATATTTTAGAAATAGATAATTTCAATAAGATGATATTATATACAAGTTTATCGATATTCAGTAGTACGTACAAAATCATTACATTTCATTCTTGTACTTCGGCATCTGAAAATATTGGTCGAATTTTCAAAGACTTTCTGTATGCGTTGCTAGGGAAAACACTTACCACTGAAGTATAGAAGCGCCAAGAAGCATGCTAAGTTTATGAACAATCGATAACTAATTGACCGAAAAGTTCATACAACTAACGTACAGTGCACGACAAATGAAAATTCCCCATTCAAAGTTATTTTTTCTATTATATTTCAAACCTCCGATCAATACAACTCGCTCTCCCTGCTGTTCTACTAAGATCATCCGTGCAAAGGTGCTGGCATACTAACGACATAGATCTTTATCGATAAAAGTCGTCTACGAACACTCGATCACATGTCCCGGTGCGTCGAAGACGTGAGATGAAAGCGAAATCATCAGAATTTTTCTTGGTCGATCCACGAATAAATTGGAATGGTTTAATCAATATTGCTCTATTTGAGCAACATTAAAATTGTTTCTTCGTTATCTCCCATTTTCTTTTGATATATTTTGCTTGCCTTCATTTCGATGATTATTTGTGTTATGATGCCTTTCGTTGATGATGTTGCTTTTGTTGTTGTACTAATCATTTGAAAAATACATAGAAGCTTTATATTTAAAAGACACAATTAAACGACATTTAGAAGAAATTCATCGAAGTAGAATAGCGAAACGTCTATCATAGGCTAGTCAGAACGATTGTGACTTTGATTCTATGTAGAAAATGAATAATTCTTAATATTGAAGCTTGATCGATTACAGTGCATTATTCTCAAGAAGAATCAATTTTTGTCGAACAAAAGTTAATAATAGATATAAACTTATAAACATTTTCCTTGAATTATGCTTTGTGTAAGAATGCACAAAAATGGTTTTGATTTTCGCTGATTCTGTCAGATTTCCAAAATGATCTCTAGAATCATTTGAAGAAATAATAATGTTGATGCCTTGTACTAGAGTGTCACATGTATTTTCACCATGCGCATGTATATATTCCGTCACTGCGATAGATTGAACTCCATGTCCGGTTATTTTTTTTTCCTAAACAAAAGAACTTTTGAGAAGCTTTCAGTACAAAAATTGGATTTCGAATATTTGTCGTATTCACTTTGGATAAATGGTCATGTTCGATCATTCGAATCTGTAATCGGTGAATTCGCAGTCATCTTTCTTGATGAACAAAACAAAGGAATCATCGAGAAGATGAATCATTTGTGTAACTTTTGAACGTAATTTCCCTGTTGCTTTTACAATATTCAATCGTCATCATCATTCGATATTGTTCGATTAGATCGTTGCATTTGCATTTTTCATCTATCTGAGTAACATTTCTAGTATTTCTTGATAATCTTACCACTGTCTATTGTTCAACCTGATTTTAAATATCGATTAAGTAAACGATTCTTCGATTTCAAAGAAGTTTAAGTTTCGATCGATTGGACTTTGAGTTTATCTCTTTATTTAGAGTAGCTCTTTCGTTCATAAATTTCTGGACGAATTCCAAGTGTTTCCTTTGATATTATAGCATCTCATTTAAATGTCACCTAAATCTATTCAATAGAAAATAATTTTTAATAAATGATGACAGACTAAATAGTTTCTATTAAAATGAATTATTCATCATAATGCCTTCATTGAATGTTCAACAAATATCAAGAACCACTTGATAGAAGAGAAAAAGAATTTTTTTCTTCTACAGCCGTATGAATTCTACGCTGAAGTTCAATCAAAAAAGATGATCTTTAATGTCGGTAATCATTTCAAATTTGAACAGAAGTATAAAATGAAGGAACGAAATTTCATATCTCATCTTCTAAGAACAAACTTCATCATAGAAATGACTTTGTGATTTCATCGAATATCAAGAAACAAAATTTAGCGTGAAACTACTCTGATAGTGATTTATTTTTGTTTCAGTCGAAACGAAAAACAAGAATCGACGTTGCACCACTAGCAAAAAGATCTATACGGTAAGGGAGCATGATATCTGATAAGGTAAACACTTTGTTAGATTTGGTCATTGTTCCAAGTATCAAATCAATCAAAACTCGGTGAAAAGAAACCAGAAAGTGTTTTCTTTTTAATAAAAACATGGGAATCTGGTATTCACTTGATTGATATTAGTATGAACAATCGGATCTTGTAGAATATCGTCTTGTTAACGTTCGTTATTATAGCCAGACTAAAAATTGAATTAGAGGAAGTGTTCTAATTCTCTGCTTCACAATCAATAAAAGGCGCTTCCAACTTTCGTTATACTAGGAAAAAATGTATTGGAAATTACGGTCATCCGTTATCTTCATGTTGTATATTTTTAAATATCATCAGTCTGTGTCATTCTCTTATTAAGTTAATCGAATGAAGAAAGACACTTGTGCATTTCATATATAATATGTATCATATCTTTTGAAAGAACCAAAGCAAGTTAAAAACTAATTATTCATATACATACTATAGAATCATCAAATAGAATTTATAATTACTGTCATCGTTATGCATTCTGGTTTCTATTTGATTGGTGATGGCATTTGATCAATGATATAGTAGAGAACAAAAAGAAAAGAAAAGTAATATGAACACATTTTACTATGGACTTTCGGATTTTTTAATTTGTATTGGTTGAAACATACCGTTTGTAATTTAAGTAAAAATCTTGGGTATAAAAACTTTTATATTTTAAGTTTCTGTTATCAAGATTGAGAATTGTGGTGTGTCTTGTTCTTTTTTTTCTATCTATCTGTTCATCGAATCACTTGACATTCTTTTGTCGATGCATAATTGCTCGTGTCGAACACTTGAATGTATGAGGTTCGCATATAAATTGTCTTTCACTAATTGATTTTGAATGAGCGAACACACGTACGATGAAAGACTCGATAATGATTTGTCAAGTAGCTGTCATTATCAGTTGGACCAACAAAAAAAATACATGCATATATATGATATATATCAATATATATATATACTCGTTTGCCTCTGCTTCTGTTTTTCCTATTGTTTACATTTCACATAACCTTTCTGGTTATTAATGACATTTATTCATATTATTAGAATGTTAAAAAGAGAATTATAGTTGACAATCAAGTGTCGTTGTTCATCATTATTATTGTCATACGATGTTTAATTTCTTTTCCTTATTTTTTCATTTCGAAAAGAATATTTAAAAAAAAATTATTTTCATAGTTGACCCGAAATCAATAGGCGATAAATCATCATGGTCATTCGCATTTATTTGTTCTTCGTTCTCTCTTGCACTCTGTCTCTCTTTACTTGACCCTTGGCGAACATGTCCGGCAAACTTTTCAAACTTATATATGCCCTCGATTAATCGAGTTTTTCTTTTTTCTTTTTCTGTTCTGTTGTCGAACGAGCCACATAAAAAAAGCAGAAGAAGAAGAAGAAGAAGAAAAAATAAGGAAGAAGAGGGCATATTCTCCGATTGCTAGGAACAGAACAATCCCTCTTTTCCCCCCTCTCTTTTCTCTTCTCTCTTTTGCTTTTACGAACGAAACAAGAAATAATTATATACATTGATGCAGTCGAAGCTAACGCAGAGAGAAAGAAGAGCGATTAGAAAAAGACAGACAGGAAAAAAAGAAGGAGACCTTTCGTTTACATACATTACTATTCCATCACTCAAGATGCCGTTTTTTTTTCTCTTTTTTTCCTATCAAATTCATGCTTTTTTCAAATGCATACATATGAGTCTGCGCGTGTTGTCTGGTATATTTTTTCTTCTTCTCCTACAATACACATGCTTGACGCATGTTTTCCTACCGGTACCACATGTACAAGCGTGATAAAAGAAGAAGATGAAAAAAAGATCTGTTGAGTTTTCGGGAAAAAAACAAATAATCTTTTCTTCTCAGAATGCACTGGGTTGTGAATGTTAGAAACGAGAGTATTGTTACGCATGAGAAAATAAAAAGAATGAATTCTTCATTTACAGATCAATTAAATCTCCATGTAATTTCGTGTTAATATATATTTAAAGATGACTTCCGCATTATACTATCAATCAATGACAGTACCACCAACACAACAACAACAACAAACATCGCAAATGCCAATTTAGTATGTAACACAACAGAGATAATTCGATGTATGTCGATATGTTTGGCTTTGAAAAATTCTTTAATTTCAGCTATCATACACAGCAACATCAATCACAATTGATTCAACAGCAAGTACTACCACAACAGATCCATCATATGATTCCATCGTCACAAACGCAAACTCGTGAACAACAACATCAACCAAAGGAAATGCATAAACCAAAAGGTCGAATGAGTGCCTATACATTTTTTGTCCAGAAATGCCGAGATGAACATCGAAAAGCATATCCCAATGAAAATGCTAATTTTAGTGAATTTTCAAAAAAATGTGCTGAGAAATGGAAGGTAAGCATACAATCTACAATTCAAATAAAAGAAGAGTCATGAATAGGTAGAATAGACTTTTTTTTCTGATGAACACTCCTTGATAATTCTTCGTTGATTAAAAACAACAAACATTTAAAGTTTCTAGTTATATCCCTGATCTTATAAAAGTAATGTTTCTATTTGCTCTATTAGAACGAATTCAAATTATTGACTATTTTTGTAATCTTTCGATGAAGGACAGACAAAAAATAATATCAGATTAAGCAAATAATTTCATTCAAATAGTTTATGTTCTTTATTCAATTGTTTGATTCTGTCATTTACATTTTAGACAATGACAGAGAGTGATAAAGCTAAATTCGCTGCTCAAGCTGAAGTTGATAAACAACGATTTGAACGTGAAATGGCTGTCTATCAACCTGGTGAAAAACGTACGAAAAAAAAGAAAAAAGATCCACTTGCACCTAAACGACCATTGTAAATAGAAACCGATACTTTTCGTACTTTTCGAAAAATATAAGGATAAATTTTTGCTTGATATCGATAGATCGGCATTTTTTCATTATTGCAAAGAAGAACGGCCAAAATTAAAAGCACTTAATCCAAGTTTATCTGTCGGTGAAATTGCAAAAGAATTAGGTGATCGATGGAATCATACGGCACCTGATGGCAAACAATCTTATGAAGAAGCAGCACAACGAGATAAAGAACGATATGAAAAAGTTCGTTAGCATTGATCATCGCATTTCTTCTGTCATTGTTCTATTTTCTTTCTTGACTATTAGGAAATGAATGAATTTAAATTAGCTAATAAAAAAGCTTTGAAATCAAATCCATCACCTCAAACAATGCCACAACAGCATCATACTGAACAACAAGTCAGAATACATCAAGATGTAAATTTACATTTGTCATCTTTTTTTTCTTCTTTTTGATTTAAATTTCATTCTTTATATAGCAACAGCAGCAGCAACAACAACAACAACAACAACAACAGTACTCTTCTCCATCATACCAATTACCATCATTTAATCCCATGCAATCTTTTCAACCCCAAGTAAATAGCAAAAGAAAAATACGCGATTGATTTCGTCGTTTTATATTTCTTTAGACTTTCGGTCAAATGAATAATTTTCAAGATAATGGTTTAGCATCTTCTCTTTTTCCTCATTATAATAGTTATCCATTACAAATGCCACATAACAATGTAGGATATTAGTGAACAGTAGAAGTAGTATGCACGACGAACACACACGCACATACACACACACATATACATATTTGTTTTCTCTTCCATTCTAAGTTTCAAAGACAAAAAAACACGAAATTTGTTTGTTGTTACTTTTCACTTGTATAAATGATGAATCTCTGATTCTTCCTTTCTTGCTCTTCTATACCTGATAAGAAACATTGTGTATATGTACATATAAGATCAACTTCTAGATAAAACTGTGAACGATAACTAATGAATTCTAACCAACATCAGCATCAGCATTTGTTTTTCTCTTCCGGTTTTGCTCTTTCCTTTTTTAATTTATTTCGAAACGATTTTGTTGTCAATTATTTTTTGTTTGTTGTTCTTGTTTTGTGTGTACATAATATTCAAAAAGATAGAAAAAAAGAAGCCCATGATAATCGAAAAAAAAAACGACTCCGAAATTTTCCATAGTATTCTTTCTATTTAATGATATACAAGTAAGTATCGAATTTCTGTTTATTCTTCTCATGTATATGTGTGGTTGTTTCGTCGGATATACGATCGATTTCATTGAATCTAAATAATTATCTCTATTCAGGTTCAAATACAACAATTTCAAGCTTTACAACAACAACAACAACAACAACAGGTTCAACGACAGGTAGAAAAGAATTCGGCGAAGTTTTTCGATTTCTAAATTTGCTTCCATTCATTAGACTTATCAAACATTAACATCAGTTAATCCAAATCATTTCAAACAACGTCATGATGACGATGATAATTGTGATGATAACAATTCTGAATCTGAGAGTGAAGAATAAAACAAAAATTTTGTTTTTATCTTTCGAGCTTTATCTTTTTTTTTTCGTCTTGTTGTTCACTTTGAGTGTGTGTACAAATGTGTACACCATGGATTTGATTGTTTTCATTTTGTATTTCTTCTCACTGTGACGCATTTTATGTATATAGAAACATACACTTAGCTTGTGTAATATTGTCCTATTTTCTCATTTTATGACATTACAACTTTGTCGTTTTTTGTTTTTGTCTGCTTTTTATAAGATAATGTCAGACATATATAAATATACATATACATAAATCTACATATGATTGTTTTTTCTTTCACTCTTTTTTTTTTTTGTTTGATGAATAGAAGTCCAAGATCATGAAAGACAATCATCAATTAAATCTTCGATTTGGAATCGATTGTCTCTTATCTTTAGATATATAATGATGAATGTCCATTCTAATTAAAAAGAAACCTAACACAACATCTATGTTTTAACAATCTATTAACGTGATATCGTTCAAAGGAATTCAAGTTTTTTTTTTTTATTATTTTATTCATGCATGATGTAAAATAATATAGAATCATGTTAGTACTAAGCATATTATAGTAAAGCAGCATAATGTTCATCGATGAATGAGTGTAGATAATTAACATTTCAAACCTACGACATGTTGAACCAATGATGTTTGATTAAACAAGAGTACAAATAATTAGATACGTGATAGTAAAATCAAGTCCATTCTGAGAATCACGATAAACGAAGTTAAAGTAGATACATGTTTGTTCTTTTCGTTGATGCAAAATCAACTTAGAAATAATACTTCATTAATTACAAAATAATGATTCTATTCTATTATAGATACCGATTTGATAATTCTATAAGAAACTCTAAAAGTTTTCTTTTTTCTTTTTAATTCCTTCCTTTTGTTGTGGTTTCATTGTTTTTTAATAATGATAATGATTTGTATCTTGAAATAAAGTATTGAGTGAACATTTGTAAATAATTAAAAATATGAAAATTAATAAAAAAAGCATTTTGAATGATGTAGATTAAGTAATGACTTCTATAACACTGACAAATTTGTTGAAAACATGCATTCATACATTATGGAAAGTAGTTCAATTACTATTGTTTATTATTATCGTACCACCATTAATTAATTATGCATCATTGAAACGTGAAGCACCCTTACTTGGACTACACGGTATCTAATTGATGTTCATTATGTCTGTTTTCTAATTGATTGCTTTAGGTTTACCATATGATATTGGTTTCGGTCAGAAATTGTTTTTACGTTGTCGAGGACATGGCGCACCAACAAGTGCGTATGTTTGAACATGAATGAAAGAGTAAATGGCAAAACCGTTTTTCATTTCCGCAGTTATATTTGATGCACCGACGGGTATGAATTCAGATATCTGGTTGCCACTACAACAAAATCTCAAGAAGATAACAACAGTAAATGTGCAAAGTTATTTGTTAATTGTCTTGTAATCATTATTCCTTTAGGTATGTATCTATGATCGAGCAGGATTAGGAATGAGTGATCCACCAGTAACTGTGACAAGTCAAGAAAGTAATTGTTGAATAGAAATGTAAGATGAAATATAACGTTTTTTTTGTCTGTACATATAGAATCAAACGAAGGAACAAAAAAGCCGACTAAATATCGTGGTATGGATTTCACTGTCGAAAAGTAATTTTTTCAAACATTCAAGTTGAACATTTTCGAAGACGATCATTTGATTGTTTAATTATTAGAATGTCAGAAGATCTTAATCGTCTTGTAACAGCAACAAGTCAACAACCGAAACCATTTATTTTAGTCGGTGCAGAGTTTGGTGCCATAATCACTCGTTTTTATGCTCAAATGTATGAATTGTAAGTTGACTATTCGATATCATTCAACTGAACTATTCATCTTCTCTTCTGCTCATACATTTACCATTCATTAATATATACATGTGATCAGAGAGCATTGTCAAACTGTAGATTATTTTAGTCATAAATTATATGCATTGATTCATAGACGTTTGACGAGTTCAAGGAGATCTATTACGTATGTACTCTTTACACTCAAGATTCATTTCTTGATATCGTTCTTGATTAGATTTCTATCTCATTTTTCATCCTTGTAACTTTGTAGCAGTCAAATCTAATGAAACTGAACTATTCAGAGAATCCGTTGTATAACACATGATTCCAAAAGAATTTTGCACTAGCTGGAATCAATACTCAAAGTTCCTAGCGATATTCATATGCCGTATCACATCGTTGCGAGTCCATATCGGTTCAATAATTTTCTGTGTTGAGATTATGATATCAGATTATTTCAACAAAAAAAATGAAACTCCTCTCATAAGTCATCATTCTATTTTTATGCGATTTTCTTTCCATTCCAAGGTGTAGTATAGAGTTGTGTTATTTCATTTGAGTCTTGGTCGAAATTTACTGAAGTTTTTACACTGTGTTTTCGTGTCAATTTATTTATTCAAAAATATTCTATATTATATTTGTAAGTCAAAGCAAATACAAGTTATTGATGTTTGTTTTATCTTGTAGAGATGTTAGTCATTTGTTTTTAATTGATCCATTGGTCGAAACGTTATTTGATAATGAACAATGGAAAGATTATTGGTATTTATTTTCTATGATTTTATTTTCGAAATAGAACAGATTTTTATCTTAAATAGGTATAATAAGGTAATTCCTCGTCTTCATGCTATGCAGTTATCAGCAGCCATTGGTGTCAATCGAATTCTTCTTTTAACACATATGATTAACATTCCGTTGACTACCAAAATATCTGATAAAGCAGAAGATGATAATATGAATATTAATCATCGTCAAGTAATTAAATTTGAATGATGAATCATTGTGTTGAATTTGTTTTTTTTTAGAAATATCTACTTTGTAATGCTGCTCATATTAGTTCAGCTATTCGAGAACATTTCTATATGAATGAAACATTTTCACAAATGAAGTAAGAATAATAATAATTTACTTCACATTGAAAACATATACGAAATCAAAAGAAAATTTTTTCTATTGTAAATAGACTAGCATGGCGAATGAAATCATTTTCTTCGAATACTTCAGTCACAATCATCAATCGTCTTCAATATGATAAAAATCTATCAAAAGATCTAAATAAAGTATTCGTCTTACAAATCGTTGATTATAATTGTTTATCTTTGATATATTAAAGGCATGGGATGAATCACAAGAATATCTACGTATGCAATTATTTCGTAACCATATTCAACATCGACTTATTGATTCTACTGATAAGAATTTTTTCTTTAACAAACCTGATCTTTTAGAATCATTAATTAAGGATGCAGTCAATCAATGGCGAGAACAAAAAGGACTAGCATGATTTACACGTTATGTTGTTAGCTGTGTTTTCTTTTTAATAAATGAAATGTTATTGTTTCGTGAGACGAGATTAAATGAAAGAAAAAGGCACAATAGATTTTCTATTTCTTCTTATGTAACTACAACTATTGAAAATTTCATCTCCCGAATGTATTGAATACATATTGTAAGTGAACGTCAATGTTATACGATATCGATCGTTGATTCTTTCTGAACAATTCGTTATCTATTTAACTTGTTCAACATCATTATTCATACAGGATATTGAATCATTTTCATTACAGTTTGCAGTTAATTGATTTAATCTAACATGACATAGGTTTGACATATATTGAGGAAGTAGAATTAGTATGAAACGTGATGCATGTTGAACTTGTATCAACATATTGATTGGAAGAAATATAATAGAAATGAATTGAATCGAAAGCTTGAGAAAGAAATCACCCGTCTCACACTAAAATTTGATTTCATACCGTTCGTACGATAATGAATCAATCACACAGTTGAATCATTGAATTTTGCACTGATTCAACTTTTTCATAATGAGATTTGATTCGTCAGCTGATTTATTTTTATACATGCATAGTTAAACTTGAGTCTAATTAATTGTACTCAATCTCAAACTAATGGTAGCGACTGATCAAATAAAAATTTAATTTTTTCAATCATAATCGGAAATGAAACATTATTTAATATTACAGAAGAAAATGAATCAATCACTATATTTATTCTTAGACATCTTTTCTTTTCTAATTATAAAATCGTTTTTAGTGTTCATAGAAAAACACAAAGCTTTAGTTAAAAGCAATGCTGTGTAACAAAGGGAAGATTTCCGACACATATAATTGCATATATGATAGCTATTATCGTTACAATAATATCTTGTTATCTTTCGAATAGACTATGTTTTAGGTTTGTACAATTGCATAGAATCTAAACATAAAGAAAAACATGTCTTTAGTTTTGTTTATATCAATTATGCTCAACGATGTTTTTCTTCAGCAAGATAAAAATCAAATATTTCTTTTCACATTTGTAACTATTGATAAAAACCAGAGTGTAGAAAATTTACGATAATGATCAATTACTAAAATGTAGATAGTTGTTGAGTTCGTTTTCATTTTCAAGCATGACATTAGAAACGAATTCGACTTGTCAAGTTTTTACAGGCATGACGCTCGAAACGATCTCATGAATTTGTACATGAAAGTTTAAATATTGAGAATTCAATAGAATTGAAAGATACTGAACTTGACATATTTATTGTATATCTATCGCAGTAATAAGTAATACTGTTACCAGAAAATTATCATTTAACATGTTTATTGTATTGGGTTAATTCATTAAATCTACTCGAATTATTGTACGTGTAAAAACAATCATGAGTTTTCGTATGCATAGACGATAGTGTTTACAATTGTATATAGTCTATCATTGTATACGTTATATTGTTTCTTCTTTATGCTAGTAGATTTTTCAAAATACAGACATTGAAATTCCAGACTAGTCGTACTAATCGTATCGTTCAAAAATATAATTTATGAATTTAACAAAAACTTCATGTAACACATATACATGATGATAGGCGACTGTTAAATTCAATGTTATTACAATATAGAGAATAAGCAGAATCGTTTTTAATATTAAAAATAAATGTTTTACTCATAAAGTCATACTCGTGAGAGAATCCCAGTAGACATTCTTAAAGTCTACTACGTAGAAAATAAGTCAATCATTATTCAAGGTTTTCTTCTCTAATCATAGATTCTAATATTATTCGGAGAGGAGAATATACAGATCAAGCTTTGCAATTTATTCCTACGTACATAATACAGATTGAATGTCATGAATTGTAAGCATATATTCTATCTATTCACGAAGGATTATAGTCTAGTTGACGAGAACTCTCAATCAGGTATAAAATAGATTCTTATTGAAAATATCTATTCATTCATTCATGTTGTTAATCTAGATTATCTCTTATGTTTATGCCTTTCAATAGTTGTGAACTGATTTTATAACTTTGATTGACTGATTAATTAAATCTATTATATTCTTGATAAACATTGAAGACTATAGTCGTCAAGTATTTTATTCAAAAATGTTCTAATAAGTCGTCTCTCTTGAAGAGAATATTTATTTTTATTTTTTGGATTTCATTGAAAAAATAGGCACTAACAAAATATAATCGTTAAAAGTTCGAAATCGAAGAACATAAATCAAGATCTGAACGTCTAACTTTTCATATATTCTATCTCAATCTATTCATTATTTATAAGTTCCTTTGAAAAATTGAGTATAACGAAAACAATCTCGTCGTTACTATGGAAAAAACAACATTGTTTCTACGCTAATCTTACCTCTTCGATGTTTTAAAGTTTCGTATGTTTCTAACATTCTATGAAAACAATTATAAACTTCTTATTCATGTCAACTTGTCAAAGTCTCAAATAAATTGAATCTTGAGTTTATACTCAATTTTTTATGATAATGTTATCTGTAATTTACAATTACATTATGAAATAGTTGAATTTTCTATACGCAATTCGATCAATATCGGTTGAGATGTTAAACACTCTCTGTAGGATGTCATATGGATAGTCCTGTCGAACAGATTAACACTTAGACATGTAGCTATGTGGAATATTTGCTTTCATATAACAAAGCTGTCAAGCAGATCCATTCATACACATTTGAGTTTATGATAAATTTTCATGTTTCTTTAGAACATGAAAATTCTTGCTATATTGTCTTTAAATTTATCACGGAAGCTTGTTTTTCATTGTCAAAAAAAAACCCATAAATAAAATTTGAGTACAAACGAAAGAATTATTTACTAGAAAATGAAAAAAAAAATAACGAAGATGATGTTCTAATTTATTAAAAACGGTTGGCTTGTTTCCTCTGATGTACTCCATCGTGTTAATATAAATCATACTCATGGTAATGTTCGAATCTGTGCTATATGTTTCCTATCAAATGGACAATCCGAAAGTAAACTTGGTCGTTTAATCACACCTGCACATTTACTACATAATACACATTGACACGGTAATAATTGTGTGTCAGCTAAATTCTCACAGCAAATTAAACATAATTGTAGAGCACTTGTTGATCGATTTAAATTCAATGTTGTTTGTGTTCCCATATTGTACAAGCACAGTGAAGTTATTTGTCCATACAAATCAAAGAATGGATAAAGAACTAGATTCTGTAAGTCAGCTGGTGGTATTTGATTTTTAAGTTGTATTGGTGTATGATTATTAATCGAAAGGTGTACGTGACCGCTTGAATCAAACCAAAATGCAAGTTCGTCATACAACGATATATTTACATTTATATCACTATCAATAAACCATTTAAATGATGAATATTGTTGCGTCAGTGTTGCAGTATCTTCAGGTAAATTTTGGTTCTGTAATGATGTTGGATTACATGTTGTCAAACCGAATAAGAGTGTCGATGATATATTAGTATCACAGTCCAATACTTTACATATTAGAAGATCATTTAATTTCATACGTGTATTTATAAAAGCATAACTTGCTTTTATTCTAAGATTATTAACACATACAAGACGATTATGAGATACTAATACGATGTTATGTTTTGTTGTTGGAAGAAATTCTAGTGTATGTTGACCAGTCGATGGATACAAATAATTAAAATATTGAAGTTGTGAAAGACTATTGTTATCATTTAATTTTTTACTAACTAAATCGATAACATCACTATGAATGGTTATTGACAGTCCA
Organism: Rotaria macrura; assembly: GCA_900239685.1. Classification (NCBI taxonomy): domain Eukaryota; kingdom Metazoa; phylum Rotifera; class Eurotatoria; order Philodinida; family Philodinidae; genus Rotaria; species Rotaria macrura. The sequence continues at coordinate 19,014 of OENT01000656.1, forward strand.
TCGTTAGCTATTGATCGATCTGGTAATTCTGTTTCATCGACAATTTCGATTTGATCTGTTCTGCCATAGACTTCACAAAATAGATAATATGGACCACAATGTTCATTGATAGTCAATACTGCTTGAGCTGCACCAGCTTGACCATATCCACCAACGATGATTTGACCATCTAAAATCAAATCATTTAAATCTTTTTCTTGGATCATTTGTTGTTTAAAATATTCTCGTCACTGACAAATTTACATTCTTGACTTCTAAAAAATATTTCATTGACTATACAGTCCCATGATAGTGTGTGCTTTGAACAAATTCGTAACATCGATCTAATTCCAATGGAATGTCACGATAAAATTTTGTTTTTCTCGTAGTTTAGTTTTAAAGTGATTGTAAAAATAAACGATAAGAAAAGAATTTCAGGTAGATTAGAAGTTTCATTAACAAGTAGAAAATCATTCCACTGTTGTTAAATAATATCACACTTATTGTTCACATTGATCTTGAAGCTAAACGAGCGTAAAATATCCTAAGTTGATCAACATTTAAGATTGTACTCAGAAAATTCTTCTATTCTTTTTGTACGACTAATTTGATCATTCTTGTGCCGTTTGACTAGTGAGAGTTGTCGACATCTGTGTTCATTCGTCTGTATATAATTGTTTCCATAATTATTCAAGAACTTCCCCGCTAAAAAATCTTCTTCACATCATTTATAATAGACAATAATTCTTAGATTCACACTACAATCAAACATACAACTCACATATGAGAAGAGTGTTAAAATATCTCTACAAGATGGAACTGTATAAATTCAAAAATGACTTGAAATAGTCATATATTTTCGATTTTCTAATATTATAATCTCATCGAATTCTAATTGAACTTCTCAAGATCTCGTGTTTCAAAAGACGATTTTCAACAATAAGGTTACTCGCACTATCCTTTCGGATAAAAGAACTGAACAAGAACGTAACTATTGTGTCTACGCGAAAAAGAGAAACTCCTTGATTTTTCACTATCTGCTAACGTAAGTTTCTAAATAATCCTTCATGCATGCAATAGGAAATTAGTAATTCTACTATAACTAGACGCTATCAAGGTAAACTCTTGGATAGTTAAATACCAAGAACGATGAGAGGTCTACACTACAATTTATATATACTTCAAATGTCGCTATAGATCATATTACATCAAATAAGCCGATGTCAATGATAAAACTTTAACCTGTTCATTTTCTTTCTCCTAAGAGACATGAATCATTAGTTTTGAATTTATGAATTGATTTATGTTCAAATCTCCCTACCAAAAGAATAGTATACATAAATTATAGGCGATGTTCGTAGAAGTTCATCAGGACAAGCTCGTAACCAATAACCACTTTTATCTATACGAAAAAGTAAATAGAATGAGTCATTGGGTACTATTCGAACATCAATAGACCTGTTAAATGTTTGAAAGCTAGACTTGGTAATGAGTCTTGAGTGAATTGTGTTTTAGGATCATGCATACAAAATCCAACACGAAGACTTCCGATCCAGTCAACTTGTTTTTGACGATGTCTTAAAAACGTTCTTTCGTACGTACGTACTGTACGTGAACTGAATACGATTGCATCCCCAAATCCTGTTGAACGTGTTGCTTGTCGATTATTATTTGAAAGTGTGATTCCTTTGCCATGAAGTTCATTGAATTTCAAAGGCTCGGGTTTACTTATGACACGACGTGATGGTTTTAGCATTTTCTTTTCGTTTTTCTTTCAGAAATAACCCTTTTTTCAACGGAATATTTGAGCAATAAAAAAATTATTTACTACTATGGTTTATTTTTCTTCTTCTTCCTTTTGTAACTTCAAAGTGTCATTTAGCGCCCCCAATATTCTATAATGATTATTATTGGTGTATAATGTGTATCCATTCCGCTAGTAGATTGTGGTTCTTTCTTCATGTATTTTTTTTGTTGTTCTCTTGATCTACATTAGTTTTACCCTCTCTATCGTTTGCGTACTTCTCGTTTTTTTTTGTACAGTATGTTAATAGATATGGACTTCTTCCTTCTTTGATTTTGATTGAATTGGGACACGTTTTGAATTAAATATCTCACGTAGAATATATTTCTTTTATTTGATTTTAATTATAAAGTCTCAATAAAAACAATATTGATTTTCACCAAAAAATAGACCGAGTCAATTAATCACGTGAGTACAAATGCTATATTTTACGTTTCATTTATTCGAAAGTAGAATAAAAGAAATCTGCTTCTCATTTATTTTGTACGAACGCTGCTATTGCTGTTGTTGTTCTTTATCATTTTCCTTTACTCACTCATGGATTGTTTTTTTGAGGGATATAAGGAAAAGACAAGTCGGTCAATCGATTACATCGGAGGATTGATGAACGTAATCGCATGTCCGATAAGTAAGCGACGCTCTGATGACCTCTTCCTCATTCTTTTTTCCTTTCTCTTTGGCCACCTCTTACAAGTTATTTCCTCATTCTGATGCCCACATAGTCAGACAAGCATACATACATATACATGCATTAATATATACATTGGAAGATTGTGACGATTGAGCAGTTACGATCGCAAACGTTCTTTTTCCTTAGTCGTTGTCTATGACCGACAGAAGCAGAAGAGGAAATTCTTCCTTTTTTTTTTGTTGGGATGAGAATTATCATTACACTCGTTCGGATGAACAGATCGATCAATGATAGAAAGCAGACATTTGTTATGCTATTGTTCTAAGTACAGTAAAAACATAAATAATTATTGAAATATCCTAGCAATTATTTCTCTTTTACTTCTAATACAACTTGTTGACACCTTTTCTTCTTCTTCAATCGATAACGAAACAACTTTCCTTCTTTTTTTTTTTTTGAAAGGCAATTAAACATGCGAAAAAAGAAGACCGACTCCTATGTACACTTTTCTCATCAGTCATGATTACGCTAATAGCTTTGCCTGATATATGCATGTGTCGATTCTTCTTACGCTCATATTCGCCTTCTCTCGTGTTTGCTAATTTCTCAACGGGGCGTCATCATAAGTGTTCTTTAGTCATATTCATTTTGTTCCCGGTGTTCATATTAAAAAAATTGGCAAGGCTTTTTTCTCGTCTTTTTTTTCCTCGTACAACACATACAATCATCAACTATATCTTTGTTTATAGATATTTACACACGACTAAAAATATCAACTCGTCGATAAATCATGCGACGATTTGTGTATGTGTATGTCTCTCCACTGATATTGCAATTCTTATGAAGGAAGGCGTTATTTACATACATCATTGAAGAAAAACAAAAATAGACATGGGTGAAAGGTTAGTGATTAATTATTATTTTTATTTTTATTATTAGTATGATTGTTACTTTTCATTTGAAAATAAAAACATGTATTCATCGTTTTTCGTATTGATTATTTTTCTCATGTCTGTTTTCTATATTAGACTTGAATGGGTTCAAATTATAGAACCTAAATCCAAGGACATTATGTATGCCAATCTTGTAACTGGTGAATGTGTTTGGGAGGCACCACCTGGTGCACGCATGTAAGTTTTTAGATATTTAGCAAATAGAAAGAATAAGAAATAATTCATTACATGTTTATCTAATCTATCATCTTTGATTTCATTGAAAGACTAATTACATTTGTATTTGAAAATCTAGACGACAGCAGACACATCATATTTTACCTTTTGTTTCTCTTTCACTAGCAAACGAACGAGTAAGAAAAGGTCAAGTCAATACATAGCGTGAGAAAAAGAAAGAAACGACAACCATAAGTACATATATGAACAAATACACGTTTATTCTCGTATAGACAACACAATAGCAATGAAGAAATGTCATTATATCCTAGTAAAGAGATAGAGAGTGAGAGTGAGAGAGAATAGACCAGATGTCTGGATATAGACAAGCACAATATTGTGTAAATCTATAGATCATTTTCATTCATTTTGTTTTCGTATCGAGATAACAATTGCATCATCAATGACAAAGAGAAAGAAAAAGAAATCTGGCGGCTAGCTGAATGACTAGTGCGCCTTACTATCAGTAAGATAGGATGTCATAGAAAAAGAAAGAATTAGCAAGTCATGAACAAAAAAGAGAATCATACTATATTTACCAGATATTCAGTGTAATGAAATTGTATACTATAATAAAAAATTCCTCGGCAACTCTAGTGCGAATGTTTGTACTGTTGATATACACGTAGTACATATAAGTGGTCTATATATGTACATTAATACGTGCCCTTGAAGTTACTTTGTAGCATTAAAAAAAATCTGCTGACAACAGAATAATAACACAATAAATAAATGTATATAACATGTGTAATTCTATTACATTGTGTTGAGCATAGTTTAATCCTAATTCTCTACTTCAATATTCTATTCTAGTAAACGGACCGATGAAAATCAATGGTGGGAATTATTTGATGCTAGTACAAAACGTAATTATTATTATAATGCAAAAAGTCAAAGAACCGTATGGCAACGACCACCCGGTGCCGATATTATACCGTTGGCTAAACTGCAGGTATGCCATAAAAATATACGATTACGTAATTGTGTGATGCCGATTTACTCTACTGATGTAAGATGAATGAAGAAACATGTGCCGGGTATTAATCATCCTAGCTCTTCTCTCCCGGAAGAGATACATCCATATGTACATATACATATATATATATCCTATCTACAATCTAGATGATGTAAATTGTCTTCGTTTTTATTCCTCACACTGACATGATCATGGTCAACATCACTAGAACTTACTTTTTTCTCAACTCCTCTATTCAGATGATCAAAGAAAATACTGAACCAAAAGATGAACAAATAACATCAACAATGATAACTTCACCAGCGTCAACCATCAACCATGCCGTTCAACAACAATGTGCAAATAATAATAATCATAATAAATGGAAACAAATATCCTTGCAAGGTCTTGATATATCACCACACCAAAATAAAATATCGTCACCACCGAAAATATCTACACCACCATTAAATTCCACAACGCAGCGAGTAATTAAAAACAGTCGTTTTTTTTTCTCTCACATTAGTTAATTGATTATTTTTATTTTCATCTGTCTATTCAAGTCTATACGTCGTACAGCTACTGTTCTTCATCCAAATACTATACTGACTTCAAGCATAACAAATGATCCACGTCGTACAGTCGCTTGTAACGATATAGCATTACCACAGAACACTAATCAAACAAATAGCTTTTTGCGACGTCGTACACAACAACATCAACAAGCATTTAATGGACAATTAGATAAATCATCATCGACATCATCATCTACGAAGTCATCGTCGATGGATGAAAATTCTAATAAAACATCATCAACAACATTTTCTTTACTACGACAACATTCATCACCAACAAAGCCAAACAATAAAATCGAAAAATCAACTTATGACAATTTAACTAATACAGCAATACACACAGATAATACAATAATATCAGCAACCAATTTCGAACGAAAATCATCGTATCCACTCAACAAAAAAGTTAATCGACATTTAACAAATGATTCTGTCACAAGTGACGCTTATGATAATTTTCCCGATAAAAATGGTTATGATAATTATCCTATTATTCGAAAAGCAACAGCAACAACAACAGCAGTGCACACTGAGCCCGAAGGTATTTATTATTGCCATTATTCATGTTGACATGAATGAAAAGCAAAAGAAGAATAATAAAAACTTCTCATCGATTTAGAGCGCCAAACATCAACGACAATCAACACGTCGAGAAATGAATTTAATACGAAACGTTCACAAAGTATTAATTTAAAAACCCCATTAACTCTGAAGTCAACATCTATCGGAGGGCCAATAGATGAAAACAAACGTTCGGGTAGTGCACATCAGAGAACAACCAAACCTTCGAATACAATGACAACAAATAATCGAGATCCACTTTGTAATTTGAACACTGTTGGTTCTTCGCCTTTAAACGAACATGTAAGCTTTTAAGATAACATAAATAATCATATCGAAAATCTGTAGATCATTTTTAATGCTTTTGTTGTTATTATGCTATTACATCAAGTTCGTTTATTATGCAGGATTCATTTTTTAATCCTTTATTCAACTTATGACAGCGTCCTTCAAAAAGTCAGACTGATCCTTGGGGATTCTATAGTTGTAGTGGCACGTAGTATATGTCTATGCCTCATGTGTATGACAAAATTATTCTCTTGAAATTCTTTACTATTTCAAGGCTAGTAAGTATGTATGTCACGAGTACATTATGTTGAGCTTATTTTATAGAAATAACGTACAAATACTTCAAGGACAATATATATTCAAACAATAGTTGCGTGAGATAGTTTTATCTAAAATGAACTTGTACTGATTAGTTCATCATAACTTGATATTGCAGAAGGTAACATTAGTATAAAGTACGATTGAAGTCATTGCGTTAAAAACATAGATGTGTTTATTGGCTTGGAAAAAAATAGGTCTATTAAGTACAATAGATAGAGTAGTTTTTTATACTCAATTCTGTTGATTGGGTGATGTTGTTATCCAACAATAGTATATGCTGCGAATATTATTGTATGTTAAAGCAATCAAAACGAGTCATTTTTAATTGATCGGTAGTATTCAAACCTTGACAGAAATAATTCACCAATTGTAGTCATAGTGAGAGTGTTTTGAATATAATTGAAGAATTTTCATCTAGTTGAAAGCAAAATATTCATTTCGACATGATTGAATTTGCTCTACGAATTGCGTCTACAACTCGAATGCGTACTTCATATTATAGAAAGGGGAACGAAGAAAGAAATGTCTTTCTATCCGAAAGTCACATGATTTGAAAATGATTTGTGCATTAATATTCAAAGTCATGAAATAACTCTTGATCATTAGTTATTTTTCTTTCAAGATTTTAATGAATGACTTTATTATATTGAACAATTCATTCAAATTCCTTCTTTTTTTTCGTTACATGTATTTAATATTGTTGAGTTGAAATAAATTTTCAAATATCAATTTACTTGGTAATGAACCGATGAAAGTTTGAACGTAGTAAAGTAATCGGTCGTATTACTTTATCAATAATAATCTCATACTCTACCCAAGCAACATAATCATATGTACACTCTCATCTCACTCATACTTGTATTTAAATTGCTAGTTACTTCAATTACAGAATTATTTTATTCTCAATTTAATTTTCAATATTCGTCACGAACACATAACTTGAATTATTCTTTAATCATTTTCTTTTTTTTTAGCTCTTTAATCCTATTTCACAAGTTCATCAACAATCTCCGATACTACGTCATATAAGCAGTCCATCGTTACAAAGTTCAACAGTTGTCATTCCTCATCAATCAATTGTACATAATAATAATAATAATAATAATAATAGTCTGGCAACAGGAAATAATTCCATGGAATCGTCAACAATCATGCCATCAGAATCAACATTCAACCGTTTATCATATGGACGTAATCGTATTCGAAAAAAACAACCACGCACGAATCCGAATTATGTAAATATTGAAATAAAGAGTAATGATGGATCTCTTCGTAGTACATATATACGTATACACGATGGACAAAAACCTAAAACATCAACATTATCATCATCATCATCGAGTAGTTCATCATCATCAACGAAAAATCCTTCTATTGAACAAGATCCAATAATTTCAAATGCACATTTTCATTCACAACCCTATTTAAATGAAACACATGACTATTTTACGAATAATGATTCAAATCATAACCATGAAAGAACTAAAAAGTCATCACACAGGATTAAAACAAATGAACAACGTAATGAAATGATTTTACAACAATACGAAGATAATGACAATAGTCAAACAGATGATGCTCAAACTTTAACGAACAAGACAGCTCTTATGATGAAACAATTCGTAACATGTAATGATGGTAAGTTGTTAGCATATCGATGAATCAATTTTGTTCTATCATATACGTATATAATTTATTTTGACATTGTAGAATTTCTATTTCATTCAACAACAGATCCAATAAATCTAAATTTTAATGTTGAAAATGGTGCGTAAATCTTTCGGGTTTTGTTTTTCTTTTTGTACTTAAATTATTAAATTTTTTTTCAATCATTCCTATAGGTAATAATGATAATAGTGTTGCTATAGGCTGTGGTACTAATTCAAATACATCTACACTTTCATCTCCTACTTTACCTATTTATTATGAAGGTCATTCACATTCACCTCCGAATTCAAATTCAATGACAACACATTGTATGTATTGTAAAGTTTAGTACAACAAAAATTGAAACTAAATAAATATTTTCTTTTTACATATTTATTATTAGCAATGAATCGATCACATGAACCAGATTCATCAACGTCAAGTCTTAATCGGCCTGTTTCAATTCATCTACATCATCTAAATGATAATGCAAGTCAAAATACACAAACATCTATTTACAAACAGGTATTTTTCTTTATTACAATCATCTACAGAATATGTTTATAGTTTGATTGATCATCATCATGCATGACAATCACAGACGATACAGATTTCATATCCGTCGGCAATCGTTTGCCTGATTAATCAGATTATCAGAAAATGACAGTTTGACAACTAACTAATCTACTTGTTTTGGTTAATTTTTAGCATAACATCTCATTCATACTAAGAGTATTTTCATACAACAGTATTTTCATTCCAAATCCTGTGTACTGAGATGTACAGCAACTAACTATCGGATTTTTTTCTAATTTCTAGGTACATTTCACTTGTTAGAGGAATGAAAGTAATGTTCCTTTTATGCACCTAGACAATGTCTCCGAACTAAAATATGTCCCCTACATATTTTTTTTTCTTTTCTATAGTTTAAAAAACATTACTACCGTATAATAATTTTGAAAGCGATTTTTTTTTCTTATCATTCATGAATTCTTGAATCATTCAAATGTTTTTCCTAGTGGATATCATCTTCTCCAACGAAAGCTCCAGCAGCAATCGTTGAAATCGAATCCGATATTCTATTCAATGATATGTTAAATTTTAATACACATAAACGTGGTCTATTCGGTAAACGTTTAACACAAGACGATTTATTATCATGGTCAAAAGAACCAATAACAAAACCACTTCTACGTACTATGGATAAAATTTTAAAGAAAGAAGCACCTGAAATATTTAAACTCATTCAAACCTATATGGGAGATAGAAAATCGAAACAGATTGCATCATTAAATACATGTTTAGAATTAACAACTAAAGGTTGGAGTTTACCATCCATACGAGATGAACTATATTTACAATTAATCAAACAGACTAGTTACAATATTAATGCTGAAAGTTTACAACGTGGTTGGGAATTAATGGGTAAGAAATAAATTAATTGAACAACGAATGAGTTATTTTCATTATTTGATGTTTATTTTTTTCTAGCCGTTTGTCTTTCATTTTTTCCACCATCAAGTAAATTTCAATCGTTACTTGAAAAATATATATCGTTACAAACCAATGGTGATGCCGATACGCCCGAAGTACCTATATCAATCTATGCCAATGTTTGTCAAAAGCGTTTAGAAAAAATTCTACAAACAGGTCCTAAAAAAGGGCTAAAGAAGCCAACATTTGAAGAAATTGAACTTTCAAAAGTAAATATGAAGAAGAATGAAATCTAATTCAATATTTGACATGTTATCTCAAATAGTAATGTACATTCGACTGATTGACTCATGTCAAAATGCGACATTTAATTTCCATTTCTATTAAGTTTGAAATAAGATCAGAAATGGTTTATTTTTTTGTTCCTATGGCGAAACCACAGTAGATCTCAATAATTACGTTCATAAAAGAAGAGAAGGAACGGTGGGACGTGCACTCTATAACTCAACAATTTTTATAACCAATGACTTAGAATTGTCAGAAATAGAAAGAAGAGTACTTCTTATTTTCTCCTATCCAATAGTACGTAAGGACAAAATGTCTTTTATTAACTATTGTCTTCCACGAAAACATACATGAAAGTATTGTTCGTTGTCGATTGAGTTTTAACTTTAATATATACATCATATGAAGTATTCAAGAAATTTCCTTGCCAAGAACTCTCTTGATAGATGCTTCATGAAAATGATTACTTTAAAAGTGTTTCTCTCGGATAGAGAGAGAGAGAGAGAGATGATCAAGCAAAGAAATACATGACATTCTTCTCTTTCGATATGTCTGCCAACTGCATGACGCCATCTTTTATTATTGTCGATAAAATGAGATTATATTCATTTAGACATGTAAATCTAACAAATGAAGAAAAAAAAACTCCGTCATATGATTAGTTATTCGAGACTTATTTTGTGACCTGAATTCTTATAATTTCTACTTGATGTCTGTGTTAAAATTCTATTTGAAATTGAATAATTGCAATGTTTTAGTGAGAACATCATCCTTTTAATTCATTTATCATTCATCGAGACATTGCAATGAAGCAAGATTATTCTAAAATACAGTTCGTCATCATATTGATGATTGTTCGATTTCATCCGTTAGAATAAAGTTTGAAGTCAATAGTATAGTATATTGATCATTTTTTGACAAATTTGGGAATTTCTAAAAAAAAATTTCCAATTGAAAGGAATGTTCATTTTATGAACTATTGAATTTTTCAAAACAGATTTATTCGTAACTCAAATTTTCAAGACATTCTATATGAGCTATTAGACGTATCTCAAAATAGACTATCATATTCAATAGAGTTGACAGCATGCACATCGTACAGAATCAAAAGTAATGCATCACTTGAACAAGTCTCGTGATAATATTAGCTCGACTAATTTTCCATTGAATGAGATAATCCTAACAAACATTAAAATTAAAATTATTCTAGCATACAATTCATTTTCCATCAATGTTCGGTGCAACGCTGGAAGAAGTAATGGCTATGCAACGGACACGATTTCCTGAACGACGTCTCCCATGGATACAAACTATTCTATCTGAAGAAGTCTTGAGATTGAATGGTGCACAAATCGAAGGCATATTTCGGTAATTTCAATATTGTGATCCGTAATCTTCAGTCTTATTTTTCTGCCTTGTTCTCGATATATATTTAATAGGGTACCTGGAGATTTAGATGGTGTTAATGCATTAAAAGTCAAATGTGATCAGTGGCAATTACCATCACTTGAAGATGCTCATTTACCAGCATCATTATTAAAACTCTGGTATCGTGAATTAGCTGAACCTTTAATACCGTCGGTATTCTATGAACAATGCATACTTAACTGTGATATACCAGAAACATGCATTCATCTTGTTAATTCATTACCGGATATAAATCGAGCTGTTCTAACATATCTAATTCGTTTTCTTCAGGTCGGTTTAAGAAGAATGGTTTATTTTGTTGTTGTCTTATGCATAAATTATATCGGCTCTTTGTCTTTCTTTTATAGGTATTTGCCGCAGCGGAAAATGTTGTTGTTACAAAAATGGATGTAAATAATTTATCGATGGTATTCGCACCAAATATTCTTCGATGTGATTCAGAAGATGCTAAAGTTATATTTGAAAATGCACGGAAAGAAATGCTATTTATTAAAGTACTTATATTAAATCTGGATACAACTTCAATCGAAGGTGTTATTTAAGTTTTGCTTCGTGTGTTCGTGTCCTAGGCAAATTCTGTTTGTTTGTGTTTTCTGTTTGGATTCATCTACCCTTAAATATATATATATATACATATATATATGCATATAATTGTTCATGTTCTTCTTGATCTCTTTTTCTTTGTTTCTTTTACATTTATGTTTATATATTTGTCTTCAATTGACCAGTCTAGCATTTAAGACATCATCGTCGCTGGAATCTCGCACATATATATATACGCATTTGCTTCTCGTTTTTTTTTGTTTTCTTTTGTTGTTTCTCTATATCTTGTGCTCAGGAACGAACTTGTGTGTGTTTGTAAACAGAACAGTTTTTACCAGCTTTATGCAAAGAAATACTTCAAAGAACTAAAGAAAACATAATAAAATCCGACGCTAGTCATAGAATATTATTTGAAATATATCGGATTGAAATTATTTCATGTTCTTTACCTTGTAAAATATTAATCGAAGATGTTTTTGATAAATAAAAATTTACACAAAAAAAAACAACATTCATCCACGATTTAGTTTTGCTCTGAAGAAACCGTTATTCATCGAAGGTACTCATCACACTTTTGTCTTTTTGTAGATTAGAATATAAATGAGCGATAGACCTTATAGATGAACAAAACAAAGCCTTAAGATCAATTTTTATTTGTTATTGAAAATTCCATTGATATGAAATATCTAGTGAAGATCTTAAAATCTGTGATGAACTTGTTTTTATTATCTGCAACGCATGGAGAAAGAGTTTGCATGTGAAATGAATGGTTAACATGACTTAATCTAACAATACATTCATCTAAGCGCTAAATTTTTCATTTTCACATAACATGGATGTAGCGACTGGTGTGAGTACACAATAAAACCATAATAGTATTAGACTGATTTGAATACTGAAAGTTATTGCAAATGAAATAGATGTATTTTAGAAGAATATACACAATTTGTTTTCAATCCTAGAAATTCCACTCAATGTGAAGTATATCGATGAGCTTCTTTGTCATTAGAGAATATTTCGTTTCATATGATTCAATAGTTGTTCAGGTATTGTCTTGAGATAGAATTATCAAGACCGGAAAACTCGAAATAAATAGGATTTCATCAGTAATTTCATTCTGTTTTGGTCGTTACTGTGCACACATGTACGTTTCCAGTAGTGTCATAGTCATGTTAAGACAGGCGATTGACATCACTATTGTATCTGTAAAGTAGAACATGCTTAAAGTACAGAAAATATATTTGCCCGGCCTTGATTTAAATGTCAGACTAAATTATCAATTTATGATATAAGTTTGTAGACGCAATATTTTACATGAACAACAACGATTGAATCAATATTTAACGAGAAAATGTTATTAATTCATATCTATTTATATATCTATTAATTAGTTCACAAACGAATTCTTCTTGTTTCTAGACAAAATCATGTCATCATCAATAAACAATGGTGAACAACTGAGTGATTCATCTACTACTACCAATCAATCAACAATAACAAATGGAATTAAAGTAACTGAATTTTCACGTCGAATTGCAGATCAATTGATTCTTTATCAAATTATTCGTTATCCAGATCGATGTCTTTTCATTTGGATTGGAACATCGTCTTGTGATATCTCAAATTTAGCTATGACAATGCCTAGAACGCTGTCGTCATCCGAATCATCGAAGGAATTTCTTGGTACAACACTTTTTGGTACTGATTTTTATGAACAATCATTATCATTAAGTAAAAAGATTGCACGTCGTTTAGGTGGAGAAAAACAAATTTATGTTAGTCTTAATTTATCGAATGATGCAGATAATGAATTGCTATTAGGCGAAATTGAACAAGCTCTTTTCGAACATATACGACAAAACGAACAAGTTTATTAAACTAAAAACCAAAAAACGAAGTTTTTCTTGTTAAATAAAATTTATAAGAAAAAAAAAAAAAAGAACAATACAGTCGATAAGAAACTTGAAAAAAAATTCTTTGTTCGTCTGAGCGATAATATTCAAAGTAATAAGATACAAATAGAAAATTTGTTTCTCATTATATAAAGAACAAGTACAAGGGACAAGTCAACAAATTAACTTTGAAAATGATAAGAATACAAAGAAATATTTCATATAACTTTCTTGATTGATTACAATTCTTATTTGATAATATCAAATGACCTCAATTACTTGATGCAACATATTGTATGAAAGACAGAGCAATATTTATCATCCGAATTTGGTTTTCAAATATGTTTGAAATCAGCCGAAACATGAGTCTTGATTTTCGTTCTTTGAAAAAAAAATCGTGATTCTGATTTGAACTGGTCGTTTGTACGAAAATTGAAAAACTATCCGATTATGTTCTAAAAATAGAAAAGATTCAAAACCATTTTATAGTTATCAGGAAATCACAGCCCACTGTGACCTATAGTTATATAGATTCTTAAAAAACAGGAAGCATTCATAGCTCTCTATATTGTAAGAAAAATAATGGTGTATGGAATTAAAATCAAGAAATTCTATTATTTTGTGGCTATGAAAGACAGAATCATTTTTTACGATACATTATTCACGCTAGTAGATTTTGTCAATTTCAAAATAACTTAAACCTTTCTTTCATTGTTCTTGAATCAATGCTTTCGTATTCTTACTACTAAAAGACGATTTATTCTTCTGTTATCATATGCAATAGTCATAATATACTGGTTTACAATTTAATCGTACGTTCTTTTAAGAAACTTTTCTTGAAATATAAACATATCAATACTCATCATCATACACGTATTCTCTAGTACAAATTTCATTTCATTTTAGTGCAAAAATATATATTTCTATTGGAGAAATATTGAAAGTAACGAGGAGTAGAAAGAATTAATGACTTAGGATGGTAATAGAAAAAATTGTTATATAATTGATCGAATTTCGGGCGTAGATGTCAAGTATTTTGTTTTTGGTGAATACATGTGATAATAAAGCTGAAACCAATTCTTGCAATCGCCCAGGGCAAGAGTGAAAAATTCTCAAGATTGAAAAATAACTACCTCTCGAACCCCCCTCCTCCCGCACTGCTCCTCCCTCTATTCCTTGAACTTCTTCTCATATTGCAAAATAAACAGCTGGCGTCATACACATCAATATGTATCCGAGAAATATTATTCTATGTCAAAAGTATCGGTTAGCCTTTTGATTTATTCTCTATTCAAAAGAGAAACATAACAGATAATTAGGAAAGGAAAGACTATTTGATGATGTTGATTGCTTTTTGTTCATTATCTATTAGTTATCTAGTTCGAATCTCAGAATATGATGTTTGTCAGAAAGAGATTTACTATTCTTTCATCATTGAATACATCATCATTCTATATCTATGTCAGTTGCAACAAGAATCTAAAGACATCAAATGTGGAATGTATCAATACGTCTTATCATCTGTCATTCATAATATGATGATCATAGAACCTGAAATAAAATTTTCATCTGGATCTAATAATCATAATTATTCAATCGAAATAATGCTGTCTCATTTGATCAATGGAAAAAACCTGCTTCGGTTCTAAAAAAAATTCGTTAACACAATAATACGCGATCGCTTCTTTTCAAGGTAGTGAATGGTGTTTGCCGATTCACTTGATTTTCTTCCTTTCTGTCTTTTGTAGATTTATCATCTGTAAGTAGTCTCTTGGGAGAAAAAGAATAAAATCTACATGTATTTATGCCACGATAGATTATTACTGTCTGATTGATTATCTGAAGAGGTATTATATGACAGAAAAATAAAAGTTTCATGAATTTTAGTTGAAATCTTTAANTGTTTGAAATAAATCCAATGGTGATATGATGTGAATTTCAATTGGAAATTCTCGGATAAAACTTCTTGTTACCTATATGTTGTCTGTACTATTAATAAAATCTATTTACATTTTGTATTCGAAACTGATTTATTCATTTCAAAAAAGAAAAGACAAACAGAAAAGATTGTGAGCAGAAAAGAAACACACGACGCGTATATAATTATAGTAAATAAAGAATAGTTAGCAGCAAATAAGAGAATAGCAAACAAAGAAAAACTTGTTTGTAAATTGAAATAACTAGATCATTATTTTGCACTCGTTTCTCTTTCGTTTTATAGAAATATACATATAGAAATAACGACACATTTCAAAAAAAAAAGATAATCTGAAGTTTTTTTTTGTCCGTTTTTTTGTAAAAGCAACCAAGTAAATGTTATTTTTTTTTGGTTTCGTGTACATTATGCAAGAAAAAAGAAAACAAGAAGTGTATTGAGTGAAACAGATCGACAGAAGATGAAATAATACATACATCTGACAACATATACAAAACGATACATCAAGATAGAACAAACAGAGAAGAACATGGAATAGTGCATTGTTTGATATTTCTCTTACGTTAGTCTCCTAGAAACGCAGACATAATGCACTTGAACAAGAAATTTCGGTTTTCGATTTTCACTGTCTACCGGACCTAACAGGAGAGGTCACAAGAAAGAGAAAACAGTGTCACTGGAGTTTTCTGAGAAACAAAAGTTATTGAATAAAGGCAAAAAAAAAAGATATGTAGAAAGTCTCGATTGTTTTGTATGTATTTTTGAGCATGTCTCTTAGTTGATTCTTTTTCTTCTCAATATAAACCACAGCCGCGAAGATTTAATGTAATGATAACCTAATGAAAACAAAAAAAAACGATCCGTAGACATTTGTTTATTTTCATTGATGACAATCGAATCAATTTCTTACATCTGTGACAGCATCAAATACAAATTGCACATTTTGTGTATCTGTTGCACATGTATGATGACAGTAAACTTCTTTTTGTGTTGATTTATTTTTCGCAACGAATTGTGCTTGAATATATTCAGCAGCTGGATCATATTCATTCGGTCCTGTATATTCACGAAAACACAGTGTTAGTGGTGAACGTTTAATTTTTTCTTCAAATAAATCTTTTTTGTTTAAAAACAAGATTATGCCCGTATAAACAAACCTAAAAATAGAATTTCGATTAGAAACAGTGTTGACGACTTTCTTTTGTGCAATCAAATATTTCATACATACCATTTATTATTACAAATACTATCAAATAAACGTAAAGATTCATGCATACGATTTGTTGATTCATCTTCGTAAAGAACTTGATCATATTCTGAAAGGGCAACACAAAATATTATAGCAGTAACATCTTCAAAACAATGAATCCTATTGAAGAGAAAAGAAAAAACAAACAAAATATTCGTTTTCTAAATTTCCTAATCAATTAACGAACCATTTCTTTCGTTCAGATCGTTGTCCGCCAACATCAAACAATCGAAAATTAAGATTTTTAAATGAAAAATTTATTTCAACAATTCCAGTTGTTTTAACACGTGTTCGCAATATATCTTGTTCGTTGGGTAGGAAATCGGGTGAACCAATACGGTACAATTGATCGAGAAAATATTGTGCTGAATCGTTTAATTGATATTCATTACTACGAAGAAAACATTGTTGAACGCCAGCATCAGCCCACAAACGTTCCATCGATGATAATAGTTCACTATTGAATGGCTCGGTATCTTTCATACGTTGTATAACTTCAAGTACACGATGAGCATCAGGTTCTCGTTCGACTGATGCAAATTGTATATTAAGCATATTCATGGCGCGTATGATTGCGCCCAATGATTGAATTGTATTAGAATAAACAACTGGACGATACTGTTCGAATTCTTCTTTAGTATAACCATGTTGATGTATAATACGCATTTGTTTAACAATAGTTGATTTACCCGATTCACCAGCACCTAAATGTAGAATCATTATTTATCGGTAAAAATAAAAGATTCGAACAAAAACAAAGAATATGCTCTCTTTTTTCATACCAAGTAATAAGAGTTTAACATCTTTAGCTGCTCGTTCAGCATCTTCTTTTATTAATCGATCAAGTGCTTTGCTGTACTAAAACAATAAGTTACATTTTAAAAACAATTGAATTTCTAATCGAGAAAAGCATTAATAAATTTTAGAAAAAAAAAATATACATATATGTATAAAATTAAATGTTGTGTTATGTTAATCAAAGAAAGGCAAAAACTATCTATCTTACTGATAATAAAATTCTGCAAGAATAAAAATGTAATATATATATATAAATAAAATAAAATCAAACTGTATGTACTTCTTTTTGTCGTTTTTCATCTTGACTTGTTGCACAACCCATTGTTAAGTTGATAATCAATTTTTTTGTTTGTTTCTCTGTATAATATATTTTAATGAATTTTATATCTTGCTGCAAACGATCATTTGCACATTTGTAATCAATACACTACACAAATAATAATCATAAAATAAGAGGACGAGAAGAGAAGTATGTTGACGCCATTTTTTTTCCTTATCGATAGAAAAGAAAATAATTATGATTCAACAGACATACACCTAGTGACACTGTAGAAACGTTTTAAATAAATGCATTAGAATAAAAACTACTGAACGTTTTTTTCTGTGTATAACGATTATCATTTTCGGATTTTCTCATCGTATTTCGAGTTAAAAATGTATTGGCTTTTTTTCTCAAACTCTTTTATTATTAGTACTATTTCAAACCAATTAATTTTATTTCTTCACGACGTCGTACAAATAACAAATTTGTGTTATTAGCCTTTTATATTTAAATTTTGTTTCGAAAAATTCACTTGAATACTCCAAGTGATTGAATGGCTTCATTGATGCAGAACTTGCTCTTGGCTATGGTCAAAGAGCGACAAAAGAATAGAACAGATGAAGGTAATTTGTCTAAAGAAGAAATATGTTTCTCATTAATGTTTGTTTTCGCAAGATGATGATTATGTGCATATTCAACAATTGAATTCTCAATGGCCTAAATTATTCGATACTTATTTTTTATCACCTAAAACACGTCTATCTCAAGCAACATCAAATACAACAAGTGATGATGATCTTGTATTTTATGTAACACGTCAAATGGACAATGACTTTCATCATCCATTAGTATGTTTGATACGATGTTGAAAATTATCATGTCAACTTTTTCTTATTTTTCTATTAGCATCTTGTCGAAGTTTTTCGTCATCATGATACGAAACGTCTGCCCAGATTAGTAAAGTGAAAGATTTGGATGCAATCTATCATTCATAAAAATCAATTTAGGCAGCACCTGAATACGATTGGGAAGAAACAACGAATTTAAATCTTGTACTTCATCAATTCGAATATACAGTTACAACAGCTGTATGTACTAAAACAAGCAATAAACATTTACAAATTCTTAAGCGTTTATCAACAGTAAGACACATAATCTATTAATCAACATTGAAAAGTAAATCATTTTCTTCTTTGTTGTTGTTTTTTTTTTTTGCTTTTTGACAGAAAGTTTATGCAAGTCCTTCGCGTCGAGATATGGAAAGTAAAGGCACAGAAGAAAAAATAACTTATCCAAATATTTATTTTACAGTCGATAATTTTGAAGATGTAAGATTATTTCATGAATGACTATGTTGTCAATAAGAATTATTTTCAATTTAGACTTTTTGTGAAATGATTGTGAATGAAGGTCAGATGGTATGCGTAGAATTAGTTGCCAAAAATCCACTATTAAATGAACAACGAGTTTTATTTCTCGGTTCGATTAAATATGAATCATTGAAAAAAGTCTATGAAACTCGAGTAAAAACAATCGTACAAAATTTTAAGATATGTATTATCTAGATTTTATCTTAGGCAACAACAAGTACTCGAGTTGTACAACGCATGTCATTAGGTATTTATACAAAGCGACGAGTGGAATTCGTTCGAATGCGTGGACCAAATGTATGTTAGTCAACTTCGATTATTTTGTTATTCTTTTTATGAATCGAACTTACAACATAGCACAATCGATTAATTGTAGTTATAATTTTGATTCTGTGCAAAGAAAAAAAAAACATACTTTTATAGATATAAAATATGCATGAAAAAGATAGTGAGTATAAGATTCATTTCTCTAGAGTTTGGAGCAGAATTTTCATATGTCTGTTGTCAGACTCCATGTGTGATAGAATGATAAATGAAGAAATTTTCTTCCTTGTCTCTTAGGGAAAAATATTCATAATTAAATGCAAGACTTAATTTTAAATAATTAATAACAACCGATTTCGTCAATAATAATCATAGCTTATGTTTGATGCGAACGAGGCCAGGCTTTTCTTCTTCTTCTTCTTCTTTTTTTCTATCCCGGTAACAAGAAGAGACTTTTCCGGTTCCGTCACAACCGGAATCGGGGCTTTTTTTTTTGTTCGTTTATACTTACAATGGATGATTCGTGATAATATGACGTTTGACGTAGGATATTTTGAGGGATAAAAAAATTGCTCTCGTAGAACAATCGTATACAGATGTTCTTGCTCGAAATAGAGTTATCTAGTCTATACGAATGATGTAAATAATAATAAATACATCCAGATACTTTGTCTTTAAAACGAAAACTGAATTTCAATTATTCATCATATGACTATGTAAGAAAGAATAGACAATGAACTGACAGTAAAATATCGCTCTTAGATGACAAATTATTTTTTTATATTGTCATGAAATTTTCTTAGTATTATGAGATGGAAATCATCTAAAGCCACATGTTACTAAATATAGTAAGAAGACATGCAAGAGTTATGTGTATTCCCAAAGAAGAACATCATCTAAGGTCAAATTCACTACTTGAATACTAATAAGTAATTAGAATTATTTGTTACATTAAATAGACTGACAATTAATCACATGTTTTACTAGAATATTGAAATGACATTAATTAGAAAAGATGAAAAAGAAAATGTCACTGAGTCACAAACATGATGTTTAACCTGTTGTGTTCATAATAACATGTAAATCGTTCAAATAAAGTGACGAAATAGAAAAGAACAGCTTGCTGATATTCATTGAAATTCTTAATAATTTATGAGCAAATATTGTCTTCCTATCAATATTTAATGATCATTTGACAGGGCAAGGGTCATGCAGAAATGGCAGTAAGTCGACATCGAACAATTCAATCCGGTATTGCAACGCCAGAATCCATTCCATCAACACCTATGTCAAGTAGTTTTGATGAAGAAAGTGTATGTTGAGTATTAAGTCTCTAATCAATGTAAAGAAAGATGATGTTGATCATTTGTCTTCTTCTACAGTGGAATAAACGTCGAGCACTTGACAATATTTCAATTGGTCGATGGATACCACCAACAACACGACAACAACAAATTATATCTAATGTTACAACACCAGAAGTCGAATCGACTGATATTCGACAAGGTTTGCTTTATTCTACTTATACTAAAATAAATAAATAAATAAAAATAATATAGAATTATCAGATGAAACAGCCGGTTTTCTTGGTCGTACACTTAGTCAAGCAATGAGTTGGATGCGTGGTTCAAGTTCTCGACTCAGTCAACCGATGCAAACTCTTCCTCTGCAAACCTGTCTCACTTATTTAACATTACCATGTCAGTTTATTGTGAAAGATATACTTGAATCAAATCAAATGCCAATACTCACGTTTTAATAATCAAAAGATATTCAATGAATCTAATTTTAAAAGTCAAAAATAAATAAATGATTATCAATGTGAACATTTCTCTTCTCTTTTTTTTCTTGTACTCCTCCATTTTTGTGTATTCGATTGTTTTTGTTTTTTCGTTGTGTATTATTTCTTTTTTTTCTTCTTCTGATGTTCAGTATTTGTGCAATATTTATGTGTATATTCATTTATTCAGTCATTTATTTTTATTATTTATTTATCGAAAAAATTAACAATGACTATAGATGTTTACATATATTCTCTTATTATTTTTCTCTATATTATGTCTTTTTTATTAACGTTAACATAATACACAGATATGTCGATGCTAAACTTCATTCACCGTCCATTAAAAAATTTGATTGATCCAAGACTATTTATTTGTCGTTATCAATCACAAAGACTATTAGATTTATTGAATAAAAAGGCTGCCATTGAAATTGAAACTAATCATGAATTAGAAACATTACCGTTAGATAATACAATTGAATGGAATAAAAAACTAAAATTCTATCGTATGCGAAGTGAAGAAAAACACGCATTAAAATTATTCGAAATCGGCATACGAAAATGTCAATTTCAACCAGATTATATTACATATATTAGTATGCTTGAAATATGTAAAGATATCAGAGATGTTGATAGTGGACATTTCATACATCGAATTATTAATAAATCATCTGTACGCGATAATAGTCGAATACAAACTCTTCTAATGGTATGATTCTATATTTATTTATTTGTTTTATTAAAAATAAAAAAAAAACTAATTTCTATTTGTTATCATTAAGGAAGTGTACATGAAATGTGGCGATGTCGATAGTGCTCGAGAAATGTTTGATACATTAAAAAATCGAACAGTCGTCGATTACAATGCATTAATGTCGTAGGTGTTATTTTTACTTTAAAGTATTTGATTTACGAAAAAAGAACAACGTCATAAGAGTTGTTTTGAAAAAAAAGCAAATGTCTATTTTCTAATTAATAGATAATCATCTTTTCGATTGATTATGATCTAACGAGTTGATTGAGGAAGGGACAAGGAAAACTTTTGTAGTTATCTAATTTTTGATCTAGCGCTTTGATGGAAAAGGCATAGAGATCACATCGATTGTGTTGTTTGATGTAAATGGATAATTAATATAGAAATGTATGAAAATGAGTTCGATTGAAAAAAATGAAACTAACACAATTATAAAAATGTTGCTAGTTTTTCTCAAGTTGAAAATTTGATCGTTATTTGTCTGTTCTGGAGTTTTATAATATAACGTTATGAGATGTGGTACCACAAAAAGAACGGTCGTTCTCTGTATCTTCTATGATATTGAACTCGAATAATTTAATCATATCGTCGACTATCTTATTCTTCTCTCATTCATCAACAGAATAGAAATAACAAGTTCTCGTCAGAAACTATAGATTTGATATGAAAAAGGAAAAATTTTTGTTGAAATCTTCTACCTTAATATTGTTCTATAAATAGGATCCAGAGTTTTCTTTGAGTTATTCAGACAAGTATTCTCGTTCGTGTTCTAAAAGTGCACGTCTATTGAATTGAGTTTTCTGATTCAAATACTGTTCTATTTATCATTTTTTATCACACGATGAAAATTATTTCAATATCATATGAAAAGTTTCTTGCCAATAATCATTTATATATGTATTTGTGTACGATGCTCATGAACACAGCATGTTAATAAAGAAAAATCTGAAAGCATTATTTTTTTCAATGAAAGTTCATTCGAAACTTGTGGGTATCGGTTTTTGTTACTACTGGTACTCAATTCTTCTTTTAGTTTTTGATAAATATTCTCAATGAAATTTTCATGTCCTTTGGTGAACTAGAACAGTAAAGATGTTTCCGGAAAGAAAAAAAAAAGATGAAACAACAAAATGTTCTTAAAACTTGTGATAAGATGTTTCGAGAATATTGCTTTTTTAATGTTTAGAGCTTACAATACACATCAACATTCACAACGTGCGTTAGATCTTTTCCATGAAATGCGTGACAAAGCTCAAATAAAACCTAATAATGTATCGTTCATTATATTCTTTCAAGCATGTAAAAAAATTAAAGCATTTGAACAAGGAAAAGCATTACATGAAGAAATTAAACAAAAAACATCAAACTATATCAAAAATAAGGTGAGATATTAATCTTTTATTATGTTTTTCTTTACTAGTCAAGTAGGCATCTATCTATTAATAGACAAAAATTTTCGTGGTTTATTTGTTTTTGTATATACGAACAAATGTGCACTGTCAATTTTTTTAAGATGACAAAGAGAAGATATTCATTAACATCTGTTCTTATGAATAGAGAGAGAGAGAGAGACAGACGATGAATGATAGACATCTGAAGTAGTAGTATCTCTGTGACTGACAGAAGTGTCTGTCTATAGTGTTTCAAGGAAATTTCAATGTTATCTCGAAAGAACTTCTATGAAGATAAGTAACATTGTCTGACAAAATTTGAATTACATCTGATGAAAATTTTCGTCAATTAATACAATGATTTAACATTCCCAAAGACAAGCTGTTATGATTAATCTATCTATTCATATTCTAAACTCTTGTCGATGATATAAAAATGAAAAATCTATCAGTATATTTAATTATTTGTTTGCTTGAAAAGTATTACAAAAATAAAACAAGACTTCCTTGTGGAAATGTAAATTTTGCAATAAAAAAAGACTCAAACAAATTATGTTTATGAAAGTGTCGCACATTGCACCAGAAATCAATAACTTATATTCTACTTCAGAACATGTAAAACTATTGAAAACATTCGCTATTCTATGCTAAAAAACTGTTCTTAGATAAAGAAGTGAGATGTGATCAAAATACAATCGATGATAATAATTATGAACTAATTTTATTGTAGGAACTTGCAAATGAAATCTTAGCTATGTATGTTGCATCTGGTGATTATGCAATAGCTGAAGAATATTTGAATCAAATTAAAGAACCAACCGTACCGAACTATGTCGCATTCATGAATTATTACAATCAATCGAAAAATTGGAAACGTACAATAGAATTATACAATCAAATGAAAACTCAGCGTAGAATTCAACCAGATGTACCAACATATTTAGAAGTTTTAACAGCTATAAAAGAACTGAATGATATTGATCAAGGAAAACAAGTCCAAGAAGATTTATTAAAACAAAATCTTTGGCAAAGTCATGCTGAAATACAAAAATTATTAGAAGAAATTTTCAAGAAATCTACATAATCAATAGTAAAATAAGTTTTTGTTATCTGTTTTAAAAATTGAAAATAAAACTAAATAGAAAAAAAAAGAAAGAAGGAAGAAGAAGAATCGTTCGATTGTGTAACAAACGATAAATATAACTATGTTGTAGACAATGGATTCTAGATCGATGAGTAATGATGAACAATATTTTCAATCCTATGATCAATTTCAAGTTCATGAATTAATGCTACGTGATCGTCCACGTGTTACCGCTTATTATGATGCTATAATGAATAATAAGAATCTATTTGAAAATAAGGTAATTTAATAATTACAATCAATCGTTGTCTATCAATAGATATTTTCTAATAGATTGTACTCGATGTTGGCTCGGGAACGGGAGTATTGAGTATGTTCGCTGCTAAAGCTGGTGCTAAACGTGTTTATGCTGTTGACGCTTGTCCAAATATATGTGATTTGGCCCAAAGTTTAATTAAATGCAATGGTTTACAAGATCGCGTTGAAGTGATCAATAAACGTGTTGAAGATATTGAAAAATTTGATGAAAATATTGATATTATTATTAGTGAATGGATGGGTATGAATTGAAGAATAATTAACAATGACTACAAATAATTTGTTACTTTTCTTATTTAAAATTTTCCATCGTAATCCTTTCAGTACACGACTACTTTCATTTGTTACGATAAAATATTCCATGTATGAGCAACTCAGTTTTTGAGACATGTCAATATTGATTTGTGTATAGCTCACAAATTGTGTACCATATTTAGAAAACATTTCTAATTGACACTCAGTAACGATAAAAGAGTCGAGAAAGTCAGCAATTGTCATAGAACATAAATTGTTAGTAGTTTATTAACATGTCATGGGTATTAGATTTTTTTTTCTTTCTTTCTATGTTTTCTGAATCTTGCAAAAAATAAGATTTAAGTGCAAATGTTCTATTATGACATTTCTCTAAGTAGTTAAGTTAATTGAACAACAATGCTAAGTTCTCAAGATAGTGAGATAATAGTGAATCGTATTGAAAATCATTAGCAATCTATTCGACAACATGATATGTAAACTAGAAATAAATCACGATAAAAATGTTTTAAAAGAATACTTATACATAAGTTTTGACTTTTAATTAAACATGGTGACTACCGAAGAATCTGATAGCCGATTCTTGTGTGACGCTTTTAAAAGCACAATCACATCGACAAGAATCTGGATAATAGAAATTTACTATAGGAATGAAATCTAATGAAAAGATTGTTTTTCAAATTTCAACAAAATCATAATTTGTTAGTTGAATTGAAATCGGATGTCGAAACACTAGACTACTTCCGTTTGAATTTACATAGAGACACAAATACATGCATTCATTTGAAGGGACAGTGTTTGTCCTCTTGAAATTCGAACGAAAATTTGAATCAATATTTCACTTTTACTAAAAGTTCAACAAGCGTATTAAACGATTCTGATTTATTCAATTTTATTCTTCTTTCAATAGAGAAATATCAACGATAGCATGTTGCTATTTCTCATAGATACACATCATTTCCGTTTTTTGTTTTAGGTTTTTATCTTTTTCATGAAAGTATGCTCGAATCAGTGATATATGCACGTGATCATTTTCTTCAAACATCATTACAAAATGACGATAATACATTTGAATCAACTGAATCGATCGTGATTTTTCCATCGCATGCTTATTTAGTTAGTTTAATCATATGACGCACTATTTTCTTAACTTTATTAGATTGTTTTATGTTTAAATATTTTAGTATTGCGCTCCGTTTATCGATCAACATATACGCATTGAATCGAATACAATGTGGAATGATTATTTTGATTTGAATTTTTCACCTGTTCGTCAACATATAAAAAATTCTGATCTCAGTGAATGTGTTATTGAAACAATTGAACCATCGCAACTTGTTCAAGATGGACAATTAATTCAATCGATTGATCTTCGTACTGTACGAATCGATGAATTACGTTCTATGCGTTCATTTTGTGAATTCAATATTGATAATACATGTATCATATCAGGTTTTTGTTTTTGGTTCGATTGTTATTTTTCTTCAAATAATAATTCATCGATATTACGTTCAACACGTTTAACAACAAGTCCACATTCAACAAAAACTCATTGGAAACAAACACTTGTATTTCTACCCGAAGATATTTATCCATTGAAAGATGACATTGTACCAGTCAATATTAAATTAAAACAATCATCAACAAATAGAAGACATTACAATTTAACAATATCAATTAAGAAAATAAAGGAAAATTTACATAACAATGGTGAAAAGCCGTCCAATAATGAAAATTTACTAAGTCCATCGGATAGTAAACGACGACGTAGACGACGTTCATCAACACTATCAACCGATAAACGTATGACATCGGAAAGTCAATCAATGGATACAACAAGTGATAGTAGTTCGACGGATAGTGACAATGATAGTAATCAATCGGGTGAACATCCTATTCCATGTTCATGCGATCGTAATAGATGCAAACTAATCAAGATAATTATTGAGAAATATAATGAAGAAAATATTGTAGAATAGAACATCATTCGATATTTTCGTGCTGTTTTTGTTTTCTAACATATGTTGTCTTTTATTTTGTATACATGATTGTTATTATATTCATATGTTCATGTATTGAAGTGAAAACACTTGTGTGTACGTTTATGTAGTCAGTAGAAAAAACAATACTTTAACCATTTCAATGCAGAATGCATTTGTTTATCTGGGTTTTCTAGATAAATGGATAGTCATTCAAAACGAACGCGTCATAATAAATTAGTTAAGCAAGGTCGAAAATCGAATTCAAATTCTCTTCATCCTATAATATCCGGTGAACTAACTTCTCAATATTCACATCGATCTGAAGCAGCAACCATGCGATCATCAGTTAGTGGTGCTTCTGATCGACTGAACGATATCATTGATGATATAACATCCGAAGGTGATGATCCACGTACTGGACCATCACCGAAAGCTTCGACCAAGTCAACATCAAATTTAGTTGAACCAAATTCACCTACTGCTAATGAAAATCATGAATCACTATATACACTACCACTGGCATCTAATTATTATCGAGATCGAGCATCTTCGGGACAAAGATCGGAGCGAGGCAAAAAAAATTCCACAAAAGATAAAAAATTTAGCCACTATCCAGACAGAAAAAGTTTTTCACCAAATAGTGCAAATCTGTTCGATGATCGAAACGATGCGAGTACTCGACGACCATCAGTTGGTGAAGTACGTCGATATGAATTAACCGAATGTATGGAACATTATCGACATTGTCTTGAATCGGCTCGAAATTCAAATGTAATTAGTATCAATGATGATCCAACAAATAATGATAAACGAAAACAATTTGCAACAACACTTTGGTAAGATAATAATTATTTTGTTTCTACATAATTTTCCTTCGCTAGAATCTTCGAAACAATCAAGTGTTCAACAAATGGGGACAAAATTATATGTTCAGTAAAGAAATCAATCTATCAGTATAATATCCAATGTTCGTTTCGGTTAACTAATTGTTTGCTCAGTAGATTAATAAATTGTTCAGTATTGAAATTACAGTTTCAGTAATTAATTCAATTTGCTAAGTCAAAAATTCACTTACTCACTCAATATGAAGTAGTAGTTTTTTGTGTACTCAAAAAGTGAGTACACTACTAAAATCGGTCAGTGTGTCCGTCCGGCCGGCCGTCCGTTTATTCGATAACTCTTCACAATTACATTCGATTGAGTTGAAATTTTGTGCACAGAATTGTCTCATCAATATCTAGGTCAAGTTCGAAGATGAGAAGGATCCGTCGAGAAATGGCTGAGTTATTGAAAAAATTGTCATTTTTCACCAAGCAATCCCTGAGGTGGGGTACAGGGATTTTTTCAAAAAAAACTTTTTTCTCAGAATTATCCACAACGTATATAAATCGACTCAGTTTTTAACGCTGATTCCGAATCTGATATTAGTTTTGAGCTAAATCGCAGCTTTCTAACAAAACATTGGCTGCAAAAAGGTCTCAAATGCACAAAAACTGCATCTAGAAACAAAATTGCCTAGATATGTCTGAGATGATCAGTAGTTTTGGAGTTTCTCAAAAAAGTTAACCAAGATACTTCTGCCGTGCACACATTCTAGAATGACTGATTTGTCTCATTCACTTTTTGAAGTACACATAACTCTCGGACATAAGTCCGAAGTTTTCACATTTATTTTTTTCAATAATCAATTTAATTTTTTCGGGTGATAATATTTTGATGTAAATAGAAGAACAATTGTCCACATTGATTGGTAATAATAGAACATCAGTCAACAGATACTATGTTATCAATGTAACAACATTTGGCAAAAAATTGGATTAAGATCGACTATTTTTTGATTAAAATTCAATTGAAAAATACACAATTTTAATCCGATGTTTTGTCAAATTTGTTTACATGAGTGCATAGTATCCATCGATAATCGTATAGATACATTGTCCTACTTATCGATGTCATCTTTTCTTGACATAATTTTTATTTTTTATTATAGTTACATATGAAGATGAATATATTGTATTCTCTGCTCGTTTTCAATTTAAAGAAGAAGAAGAATATTGTCTTATTGTTTCTCCCTCTACTTATTCCTTTTAAAAAGCTGACTGTTTAAAAGCTAAGTAAAACATGTTACTTTTAGTAAGCTGGATGTGGGTGTGAGATTTCGATACATTCTTGTTCACCTACGCCCTGTGCTGTTATATTGTAATTACAATTTTTTCACGGAAATAAATTATTGAAAAAGCGAACATTTTGAATTATTTACTGAACATATGCTAAAAAAATTGACTAAACATTTAAAAATAAAATACTGAACAATTAAAGACAAGCCTTCAGCACTTTATAAGTTCAATTAAAAAGATTGAATAGCAAAAGTGGATTTCATCAAATTTAAAGAAAATTTATCCAAGTAACAATTAGCAAATGAGAATATTCATGTGTCGGTTAAATTCAATCTTTGTACCATAGATTAAATGAAAACACAAATAAGTCATTCACAAGCTCTAAATTGACAATAGTCTATTCGTATGAATATTTGAAATTCAATTTTATAATTCTGTTTGAAAATTAATCAATTCTTTCACTATGTATAGATTAGCAATAGGTTTTCTGAAATAAATAGAACATGTCTATTACTAGATAGCATAGTACATTGTAAAATGTTGTTTAGAATAGTTTACATAAAAGAAAAATCGATTGGAAATAATCGTATTTTATTTAAATCGTACTCAATGCTTGTGAGAAACTTTATGAAAGTTTTAGATGTTTTTTTTCTTTCAAATAAAGTAGAAATAAATAAACATCCACAGAATATGTTTTCATCATGAAAATTAAATATACATCAAAATATGTAGAAAATTTTCCAGTCCATTTAAAGTACTAGTGCTGAAAAATACAGTGGAACTGGCACTAGTCTCATATTTTTAATAGCTATACATTACACATATTCGAACGATTCAAATATGAGTTACTCTATTCACGTCTTATAAAACAAATCTTACTAAGATTGATATCTTGTACATAGGTATGAACTAAAGAGATACTTCAATGGAGTGAATCCATCAGATGAAAACGGTATTGAACTCGAAAAACGCTCCATTGAACATCAACGAAAACAATATCTTGATGAATTTTATCTTGAATTTACACATTGCGACTTTGAACAATCACATCATCATCATGATAATACGCCTATTCAACGTCGCCATATAAGTGAATGTCATTTAAATTATTGTCAAGAAGTTGATAGATCGATGGGAAATTTATTTTTAAAATGGGATCACATTATATCTCTATTCCCATCATATGCTGCACTTGAACAATATGATAAACGTTTCGATCCACGCACCAAAGAAGGACGATTTTTCTATGAGAAATTAACTGTTTATCAAGCTTGGTTTAATCTAAATTCAGAAATAAATCGTTTGCTTCTTGTTCTTGGTCGTATTATGGCATGTACACAATGTCATATGTGGCCCAATGTTTCATGTTCATCGGCACCTAAACTCAATGACAATGCAACAAACAATGCATCGCGCCCACCAACACCATCGTCAATATCGAGTAATGAACACAAAGATGTCTTTGGTGCATCTCCGTCAAATTCATCGCATTATTTAAGTAGTCAAACAGCATTAAAGCATCAATATTCAAGTGTATCAAATACTTCGCGTATGTCAACATCATCATCACATTCGACAACACCTGAAACAACAAAACGACAACATACCATAGCATCAATACCTAGTATGGATAGTATTCATCAGAGTTTATCACCGTCATCAACATTGACGGAATATTATTATCGGTAATAACTAATCTAGAATATTTATCTATTTACTTGAATTACCAATTATCCCATTAGCAATCTTTTACATTTCGATTAGAGTACATCGATTTCAAAGTAAAAAAAATCAGATCTAATAGAACCTAACTGTAGTTACGGTGGACGCTAACAGTAGTTTATTGTTCATAGATCAACTAATAAGATACAGCGATGAGAGAATAACTACTTAGTATTTTAGATATGAAACGATCGATGGTATAACAGGAATGATTCAGACGATTCTGGTTCGATTACATTCATTCTAGAAGATGTCACCTAATTGAAAGCATTCTTTTCATAGTAGATGAGCGGAGTAAAGCAGTGCTTTTAGAAGGTGACTGAACAATTCGTTGCAATGATATAATCTAATCATAGTTTACATAAACAATTTTTAACAATCAAGCGATTTCGTTAATTAAGTTTGAAACGTGTAATAAAATGATTAGAAACATTGATAATAATTAAACATCGATGTTTGATCTTGATCAGTACATGTATCTTCTCGTTCGAACTAGACAATCAATCGGTGAAAGTTTACCTAAACAAGTTGCAGTGATGCTGTGCCATTCTTGAAAGTTAGCAGTACAGCCCAAATCCTACGATGGAAACATGCCTTTTAAAGGATTAGCAAAACATAGCAATTACTGGAGAAGAACAAAGTTGAAGTTATCGAAGAGAACAACTTGTAATGAATCCTTTATTGCAAGTGTTCCCATTTGACGTGCATATTCTGATATTCTAAGACGTACGATCCGTTATTTATGTATTTAAAGTTAACTAGCCACCAGCAATAGATGAGTCATACACAATTGCACAAATAGTTTTTGGAATACCTCGTGATCGACGGTTTTTCACATTGCATTAACATAAATCATGCAACAGGAAAGGGATCTGAATCATTTTTCAGTTGGATTCTTTATAGTAACACACGCTGATAATCTGAAATAGGTGTTCAATCGTTATTAGTTTTTTCAATGATTTTTTTCTAATCATTTTAAGGCACGTTTGAAAGGCGATTATAAGTTTCATACCAGTTTTTGACCAAAAAGTAGTATATACTTTTGCTAAGAGAGGAAGACTTCCTCTATCCGATGGTAAATATATTATAAAATTCTGTTGTGCACCGATGATTTTAATAGATGGCGCCACATTCGCTGCCTTTTATTGTACACTACAGTGAATATGGTGATCATTTTCGAAATCATCGGTGCACAACAGAACTGAAAATAATGCATGCTTCCGGATGGAGAAAGTCTTCCTTCATGCATCTACATATATCCCGCCTTTTGGTCAAAACCTTATAACCGCCTTTATTTAACTATAAGTCGCTTCATTAATACAAATATATACATTCAAACAATGGTTGGATTTGTATCATTGCAATGAATTGTCCTAGTATCAAATCTATTTATCTATTGTTTGCTCAATACAACTGATATTTATTTTACGAGAATAAATTGTATTCTTGCACTTCGTTGCTTATTTGGAAAATGGAAGCTTTTTTTGTGCATGAAATAATTTCAAATACTAAAAATCTTTCATAGATATTATTTGATTTGAAAATAAACAACTTATATCGAAGCTACAGAAGAGCAAGAATAACTTTAGAACATGAATTTATATCATTCTGTTCTATTTAATAGAACTCAATCTCATAAAACATTTTCAAATATCTAACTGATTGATATTTTAATTTTTATATGGAATGACATGTAAGATACGTTTAGATATGTTGATGATCAATTAACACATGCTCGAATAGAATTAATAGCAAGTATATTTCGTTCAAAACATGGTCCATTGTTACAACGTTTACGCTATATATTTCGCAAAGAACAAACAACAAATGGAAATCTTTCAACATCAACATTCGATTCAGTATATAAAAATCATGCAATCTTATCAGCTAATATGATGCCAAATGATTATTTACTCGATGCTGGACCACATAAATTAATTGACGAATTTTTGACACTCAATAAACAAATACAACAACACAAGAATCCAAATCTTGGTAAATATTTTCGATTTTCTTTTTCAGTCGAATAGATCAAAAATATGAAGATACTTTTTTACTTTTATATATTAGCAAATATAAAGAAAAAAAAGAATACAACGACATATCCTGATCTTGTAATTAATATTCTTAATCGTTTTGATCAAAATCCAACATTAACATCAAGTACACTTTCACCTGCATCAGCACCGACATTAGTATTAAAACTTGCATCACATGACCGTAGTATAATTAAACGTCAATCATATTTTCTCGATTATCTTGACCCAAAATTATTTCCACATCTACCTGGTTCAACTTTATTTCCTGATCCATGTACATTCCTTGATAACCTACCTTTTAATTCATTTTCACAGTTAACAACTGATGAAAGTATTTTAATCGCAAAAATGTTAACCATATGCTATCGTTTGTACGATAAACATGTATGGACTGATAGTGGAAAGTTCTCTGATATGTTTGAATTATTTCATTTACCGTCACTTTATACACAGTATGTTTTTCTTGTACAAATTCCGTTAGACTTAATGCTTGGTTGGCAACAGTATCATCAAGATAGAAAAATGGAACAGACATCAACAACAGGTATGATATTCATGGAAAGCACCATTGAGATTTATGTTAATCGTGCATGTTTCATATTTTGTTAAATGCAGATGAAAGGCAAAGTTCATCATTAAGATGATGACATGTAAACTGAGATTAACGTTTAGAGTGCAATCGTCAGCGTACATTTCAGACCTAATTGCATATAAGAAAAAGTGCGATCTCTAATAGAATTAACGAAAAATGAATTTAAAAGAAAAGTCATGCCAGATTAAAAAAATATGATCCTAATTCTTTTCATCATAACATTGATGAAAATGTTGTCTATTGTAAAATTGAATTTCAATATTGACTTGACGATATAATCAATAATTGCCGAGAAAAAGAATTTTTCTTTCTGAAAATTTTCATTCAACAAGTAGCACTGAAAGGAGATTACAAGTTTCATGCGAGTTTTTGACAAAAAAGTAGGATATACTTATATTAAGAAAGGAAGGCTTCTTCTATCCGGTGCCACATATATTATAAAGTTCTGTGTGCATCGATGATTTCAATAGATGGCGCCACATTCGCTGCCTTTTATTGTACACTACAGTGAATATGGTGATCATTTTCGAAATCATCGGTGCACAACAGAACTGAAAATAATATATGCTACCGGATAGAGAAAATCTTCCTCCCTACGTCTACATATGTCCCGCCTGTTGGTCAAAACCATATAATCGCCTTTTAGAATTTCCTTGAACTACATTTAAAAGAGCATAGAATTGATTTCATACACTTACATCTAATGAATAGAACCAGAAAAGAAAACTTCAATAAAAAACAATCGAATTACGATACTAAATCTAATAATCTGAAAAGAGAATTCATGTCACTCATTTTGTTCATACGATCACTTCGTCAGAGTGTAATCGATCATTAAAATGACCAAGTATAAACTATAGTCGTTAGTCGATTACATTTTCGATGATGATTCTTGTGTTTTTAATTTTCCTAGGTGCACTACATTTGTTAATTGATGAATGCAAAATATTGATTCATAGTGCAACACTAATTCGTCATTATGTGAAAATAATGATAACGGACATCTTCGGTAAATTATCAATTCATCTTGTACTATGAAAATTACAAAAAAATAACCTTTTGTTTTTGTAGAAAAACCCGAATTAAGATTGATAGAAGACGAATTAACAATATTCGATCACAATATAGTTGATACTCTACATGAAATTATTGGTTATATTGAACGTTATATTGAACTTTCTCTACGTTCAAATTTATTTCATAACTGTATTAATTTACTTAAAGAACAATGGAAATCATTAAAAAGATATGCAACAATGATGAATGCGGAAGAATTTCTTGGTGAAAAATTTTTAAAAATGTATTCAAGTATAATAAAACATTTTCATGATTATATCGATGTATTCCATGCAACAGCAACAACAGATACAAATAAAATCGAACATATTAAAAAGAAAATGCATAGGAAGTATCAAAAAAAATTAACCATAGATATTTTACGTGAAGCTAAAGCTATCTATGAAGATTGCGCAATAACAGTTAATATTTATTTACAAAAACCTGTTTGTCGAAGATTTTTACTCATACTTAAAACGGCGCGATTTGAAAGAATTAAAATAGGTTCGTAGATTTGATCTTTCAAATTTCATTGAAATTTTACAAATAGAACAAGATTTTTAAGGGGAAAAAAAAGCTTTTCCACAGTTTTCTCAAGAGAATTAAAGTCTACTTTGAATGAGATCTAGTCACGAAGGATGAAAATGATTTTTCTAACTAAGGTTTCAACATAGATTGACACTTTATCTAACGTTATACTTAGGAAAATTGACATAAAAATAGTTTATAAGAAGAATCCAGTTTTCTTCGTCTTTGATAGCTACCGAATTGATAGCATTGACCTTCGAATTCATCTAAGATTGATCGTAGTGTTATTAATCAGCCGTGGCTAATACACTCAATTAATCTTTTACCTACGATGGGCATAGACGGATGTGATAATATTGTACAATAAAAGTATGTGTACAGTAATTCCTATGATCTCTAGGTTGTTCGTGCTCATCTCTTCTTTCCGAAAGCTGAAATTTGATTTATCATGTACTGTATAGGCTAGGCTAGGTATTTCATTTGGTTACAGTCTACATTATTAATATCAAACGACATATGCAAATAATGAAATTAAAGCTATTTGAAAGATTGCAATGAATTCTAACAATGGAAACAATTAAATATAGATTGAAAGCATAATTCTATATTATAAAATTCAAGGTGATTCAAATCTAAGAAGTCTATTCCAAAATATCTTCGTGTTCTTAGTTTTTCATTAGCGAAAACGAGCCTTCGCTACTTATGTACATAAACGAAACTGTTGAATTTGTGAAGCATGTCCTTGAACTATTTATATGCTAAGATTTTATCAACAGTAGCAGCTACATTTGCAACTAACTAAGCATGTTTTCTTAATTAGTGTCTAGTTTTGAGATACATCAAAATGCTAACATCCATATGAATTTTCAAACTTTCTTATTCCGTCTTTTACGTAGTCGTTTTTACTCTATGATTTCAAAGCTTAAATGAAATCGAATTGAATCTACTCATAAGAGATAATGTGAACATTTGATTTTTGTTTCAATCATAGTTTTCAAAGATTACCAGTAGATATCAAGACGATTTTCATTACAATAAAAGAATGCTATTCATTTGAATGATAAACAATCGTAATAGTAAGAACAAAAAGAAATACTCCTACTTAATATTATCAACGAATGGCTACGAATGAGTGCCTCATTCGAAATGATCTCAACAGATCAAGCTAAAAGCTGTATCTACAATATTCATAATCATTGTCAAATTATGAATGAAAACCACAAGGAAATATTTACCTTTCACACACTATTCGTGAACTTGAACACGAATCGTTTGTATCAAGAAATACGCATCCAATCTGCATAGAGACGAAAAGAACTTCGTCGTTCTCTATTCAGTTTAACTACAGACACAAAATAAAACAGTCAAATTATCCAGTAGATTCAATCGAAACCTCCGAACGATAGTATTTCATTGATCTATAGATTTAGTTGACAAATAAGAAAATAAGTTCTCATGCTAATTTTTTTAAATTTTACATGTTCATTTTGAAAAAATAGATCATGCGATACCAACAAACAAATAGATTAGAAGATTCTCACAACACATGTGTTCATAAATTCCCATTTGACATGAAATATAGATGCTATATGGCTCGATGTATCGATATAACAATTGTATTTCGTTTTAGTAACTGAACCTCCTCGTTCTCCTCATCCTCATCCTCATCCTCATCATCATCACAATTATTCACATGGTAAAAATGAAACAGATGAATCACCATCATCACAATGTCTTCTATTCGCTCCGGCTGAATATTTCGAAGATAATGCAACAAAACTTCAATTAATGCGCACATTATCATCATCTTTTCGGATGCATACAAATACGAATTCATCGGGCGAATCCAATGATGAACCATCAACACAACAACAATCACCAACTTCATCACAACAATCATCAAATTCAACCATGGAAATAGCTCCTCCATTAGTCTATGTACTATGTGTGCCAATATCAAATGAACTTGAATCAGAATGGCGTGGAGTGACACATACAATATCAACAAATAAACACTTAACATCGATTTTTCCATTGAATGCAAATTGGAAAACGACAACAATATTTTTATTAACACAACAAATAGGTAATCTCGAAAAATTTGAAGAATCATTTAAAGAACGCTTATCAAAGACTAATGTTCAACAAAATGAATTGTACAATTTCGATACAAGAACTGGACAAATATTACAAAAACGTTCATGCTTTGAAAAGGTCGATCGTTCAATGAGTGATTTAGCACATTCTATATTAAGTTTAAGTAATTGTGTGGCAAGTAATGTTGAACAATTTGAAAAATTAATTGAAACTATTGATAATCGAAATTCATCTGGAAGCACTACTGAAAAAATCGATCTACGTGCTTATGTCGTAAGTTTTTCTTTTCAAAATTTAATATTGATAAAATCAAAATCATCATGTGTTATATACACTGATTTGAGATGTAGCTATTTCAATTCGAAATATACGACGGTCCCATAGTTGCTCTGTTCTTTTGAGAGAAACAAACAACAGATATTTTCAATGTTGAATTATTCTAATATCCTAAGACAACAGTTGGTTTGTCATCGATCGTCGTCTCAGTACCAATGGATTCAATTTTAATAAATGATATATTTAAACTTAGAATAATTTGGCTTCTTACAAATTTACTATTCTTGATTGATTAATAAAATGTTCTAATCGATCAATTTTAAATCTTCGAACGAAACTGTAATGACTTCTAATATTGAGTTAGGTTTCAGTACAATCAAGATTTTTAATATAATACAATCGACACGTAGAAAAAGACAATGTTAATTCATTGACAAGAAGATATCTTGAGACTATCATAGATGAAATCTTTTTCTTTCAATTCAATAGTTTCGTTATCAGCATTCATTTATGGAATGGAGCATATGTACTAATACAATGCGAGCGTACGTATCATTAATATTTTGAGCGGTAAGAGTATGCATGATGTTCTCCTTTCATTCGAATTGACTAGTATCATCCTTCGTAGTGTTATGATAATAATAGAAAAATAGTATATGTATTGATACAATAAAAATAAAATAACTAGATCTAGAATTGTTTTTTTTTATGCTGAATGACACTTTTATAAATCGTGTGAACATTTTGTTTTTCTTCTATAATATCCATATATCGTAATATGGAGTATAACGTGTCTTGTCGTATTGATCATAAATACATTCACGTTTGTAAATTTCAACATTCAATAATCCAAATATTTTAATATCGGTTCATCAAAAGATCGGTTGTCTAGATGTAAATATTATTCGATTATTAAATGCACGATGATGTCGTGTGAATATCATATGCATCATCGAAATCTTTCGTATGAATGTGTTGGTGCGACTTTAATCTATCTTAATACAAAAGTAAACTTCGAACAGAATCAGATTGTACATTGTCTAATAGAAAGTATGACCTACATGTCTAGACCACTGTATGTCATATTAGATTTCAGTTCTATTGAAATAGTTCACTTTACATCCTATTGGTGATAATACGATCGCATGATATTTGCAACTAATATTGAAGGAAGTATAGACGTGTGATTAATTTGGAAGCAATTAATACTATACAAATAACTCAACTTTTTAATAATAGATTCTTGCAATCTGATAGAATATTTACATGTAATTAAGGATTCTAAAAGAAACTGAATCGAAGAAAAACGTTTTTACTAATTCATTTATCTCCGCTCTACGAATCTTAAGTTGATTTCATTTTCATCATGTTATTAAATTTTACATAGATCATTCATTTGCAAAGATTTAGTTTCGATTGTCAGTGTAGACATACAAAAGAAAACTATGACTGAATTATTTTCTAACAAAAAATTGATGCTTCATGTCAAACTGTATTGTTGTTTTTGTTGAATTTCTAATCATGCAACTCACTGAATTAGAACTAACTTAAACTCAATATGATACACATTGTGTCATGATCGAATACTATTATGATTTGTCTTTTCATATTCAGCATACTGAAGAACGTGCATTTGTATTTGGCATGGATATTATACGAGAAACAAGTTATTATGCAACACAATTAGAAACGAATACATTAAGAATGCAAGCTGAACGACAACTTTCGTTTGCTAATAGTTGGCTAAAATTTGTTCGTAAGAAAAAATCTACATCAAGTATATCTAAATATCCGACGACATTACCCATGTGGTTATTACCTGGTATACATTTTCTTCGATTTATATGTTCATTACATTTTACAAATCACATTAATGATGAAGTATTCGATCAATTTTTTGATAATATGCAAAAAACAATAAGCTTCGTACATCATCCTAATATGAATCATGAGAAAAAGTTAACAAATACAAATCTTTCATCGAATCGATTAGTTAAACCTTTTCATGGTCCATCCATAAGAAAACGTCCGTCGGATAAACAACATTCGAAAAAGAATGTTAAATTAACAAGAATTGAACAACTTGAACTCATGGATAGAAGAATAGATCGACAACGTTTTAAAGATGATCTCATCGGTAAAATAAAACCAAATAATGGAATTCCACCGACAATTCCATTTATATCGAAAAGAATGGAACAAGATTTAGCATATTTGAAAATACGTCATTTTCATAAATTAAATCTTCTCTCACGTGGACAATTTGCTACAAGTGAGTTGATAATCATTCAAAATATCTACAACGATTTTCACAAACTCCTAGATTACATTTAAAATAGTTTGACAATGCATTTGTTTCATTTTTCTTATAGTAACTTAGACGTTATCAGTCAGACTTTCTTCTTTTATCTTTTGACATTATGAAGTATATAAATTAATGAAAACGGCTCGCCTTGAATTAATTTAGAGATCTCTCGAACTTTTACAAGTATGTCTGAAGCACTCTAATTTATATTCGCTGAAAACATAAACAAACACGTTTTAATTACAAATTTAATGATTCATAGATTAAATAATTGCTCACTATAGGGAAATTTGAGTCAAAACATATCAGTATTCTACAATCAATCTTTTGTGACTATAGAGTATCGAACGAATATCAATAAACAGACGTGCCTAGTTTTACTCACTTTGTTTTGTCGTTGTCAATACAGAGAATGAAAGATGTCAGACTAGAACTACTATCAACATAAACGATAATCCTCGCGTCGTATTTAAATTAGAGTGAAATAGCAGCAAACTGTTTCGCATACTATGAATACTATTTTCTTTTTCTTTATACAAAAATGTTTTTATTTTAAACTGTAAGTGCAGTGCCATTCCTAGACGACTACCCGTTGTTCGAAGTAATAATACCATTGGTTAAATGGAATAAAATGATTCACATTTGGGAATTGTTTTCCAATATCTATTTGTTCTCGGCGTTAGCACTTAAGATAATGTTAATCTAATGCTAACACCTTGGGATCAATTAATTTTGATGTAAATACATCGAGCGTATTAATAGCAACATTGGTACGAATGTTGAAAGCATCAGCATGCATGCTAACGATAATTCTCATAGGATATATTTAAGAAAAAAAAGACATGGCGCAAGTTTAATCGATTATTATAACTTAAATCAAGAACGAGCCGTAGAATGACATCGATTTTGACTTCGCCAGTTAAAAATGCTTCATTGTTGTTTCGTTCGTACTTCATCTATATTTTACAATTGTACTAAATAGAATATAATGAAAAATGATACGAGTTCATACTAAAGTTTTAAACATAATTTGTAAGATATATATATAGTCAATTGAAATATGTTTCACTTCCATGTCTAAATATCGGCAAATTCTTCACTTCCATTCATTCTCTTAAATATGAATCATCGATGTGTATTTGTAAAAGTCAACGTCAATAGTATGTGTATACAATAATGTCGATGCTTCATAAATGATTCATTATATTATTGAATGAGATTTAATCAGTGCCAAAGCGAGAAGTAACAAGTCAAATGAAGTAGCATTCAAAAGTCTAGTATATAGTGTTTTAGAATAACTAATCAAGTCTTGACAGTGATCTGGCATGAGAATGAATCGTGCCGGACAGTAATGTAGGACTTTCAAAAAAAAATTACTTAAGACAAATACTAATAAAGTTCACTAGATTTCTTGAGCAATCAGGCACTCAACCAAAAAGAAATATTCGTTGTCGTCAAGTGTCATCAAAGATATAAAACAATCCGAGAAAAGATGAGATATATTTACAAGAACTAGTGAAAACAGATAACATAATCCATGTTGAAGAAAATTCTTGTTTTATTTCAACCAATGAAACTATTTCAAAATTAAATATATGACTAAAATGATTGTAAATATTTTATTTTAATGAAGAACGAAACATAGATCTTAAGAATGAAATCTGACATGGAAATTGATTCGAACATAATTACATTATAGCAGTAACAATCATCTCTAGGATATTACTGAATCTTGTAGATTTTATTGAAAAATTCAATCATTGCATTTGCTTACGTTCTTTTTTTTTCTTCTTCTGTAGCTTACAAATGTACGGTCGAACCCAATGAAGTTCTATGTTACAAACAATATAAAATTCAACACAACGATGCACAAGCTATCGCCAAAGTTCTCGAACAATTAGTACCACTTATGCATATAAGTCATGACCATCTTATAAAATATCGTGGCATTGCTCTTGAACATGATCATATATTATTTTTCATGGAATATTGCAGTCATGGAACGATTGCTCAACTTTTACTTGGCACATCTTCATTATCATTGTCACAAGCAGATACACGTCGTCAATCAGGTTCATTAGTATGTTCATTGAATGATACATCATCGGTCGAGAAAGGTATTATACAAACAACGGCTGGTTTTGCATTTTTCGAAGAATATCTTGTACAACGTTATTTAAAACAATTACTATCAGCTCTATCATTCTTACATGACAAAGAAATCATTCATCGTGATATACGTAATGTGAATATATTTTTAACCGATGCAACAAAACAATCGATTAAATTAGGTGATGTTAATTTTGTTTATGATTTTAAATTTATGAAAAAACAATCATCATTACTCGATATGGAAGCCATTGCTAATATACGTGAATCGATTGTTTTCTATGCGCCAGAAACAATCACACAAAATGAAACGACAGTCAAATCTGATATCTGGTCATTAGGTTGTACACTTGTGCATATGTTAACTGGTCGGATACCATGGAGTAATCCATCAATAGCGTCAAGTGCCTACTATTGGAAAGTTATTAATTGGGTAGCAAATGGTGTACAACCGACAATACCAACGGATTTAAGTCTATCCAATGAATGCATCAATTTTCTTGAACTATGTTTTCGGCATGATCCTCTTCT
This sequence comes from Rotaria macrura, assembly GCA_900239685.1. NCBI lineage: Eukaryota > Metazoa > Rotifera > Eurotatoria > Philodinida > Philodinidae > Rotaria > Rotaria macrura. The sequence continues at coordinate 61,341 of OENT01000656.1, forward strand.
ACGACCATCATCACAGGAACTTCTTGAACATCCATTTGTCAAGGAAAACTAAACAAAAATACATTTTTATAACTTTCAATATAAACATAGAATAGAGCTTTTCTCTTGATAGTCTCGCTTCGAACATAACCATAACAGAAAAGCTAAAATACTAACTCTTTGCAATGCTCTAAAAGATTTTGTTTCAGTTCATCTTTATGATTATATTTTTGATTATTAATTATGCTTAAAAAGATATATATATATATATATATATACATAATGATTATTATTTTTTTAAATCTGTTGACAACAATCAGTGAGAATTTTATGATGAAAATGAAATAAATGAATATATTTATGTATAAATTAGTATGTCTTGTAAATTACTATTCCAGAAGTCAATCTAAATAATAAATACATAATCAAAGATTCCATTAATGTTAACTGTATATGTCTATTATACAGAACAGTCCATCTCGGTATAATTGATTGAATCATGCAGAAGAATTCTAGTATGTAGGATCCTTATGTAAAACTCTCGATAATAAATTCATTTACTCTTATCAAAGAAATTGCATCTAGCTAACAGTGATAGAATATCGTTTGATCGTACTTGTCATTATAAACTATTATCTTTGTACCTTGAAAGAAAATATCAATGAACCAAAAGAAGTGTACCAGAGCATTTTGATACACTATTTATGAGGCGTCCTTGTCTAAACAATTCTTCTGGAAAATTCTATGCTAATATATTATAAACGAACGATATGTACAAGACGAAGAAAATTATGAATCCGACATGGATTCGATGTGTTGATATATCGATTAGTTTTTAAGTACTTTCTTCGAACAGACATTTTTAAATAGATTATTTTTCTGAATCAACAATTCATGTTTTCGACTTGACTCGGTCTTATTAATAAACAACGTCGAATTAACTATTACATGTATACCAATGCGAATCCGTTTTCCCTACGCACCAATGCTCTATTTCATATGAAAAAAAAATGATAAAAATGCATTTTGCCATCAGTCGAAATGTTCAATTAAATGATAGTAGTTTTATGTATGTCCCTCAGGACATTATGAGAAATCTCTGACCTTGAAAGAGAAGCGCAAAAGAAACAACGATTTCATATTAAAGCCAAAATTTGAACAAAGTATTTTTCTTTCTCATAAGAGCATTGTACTTAATCATGTATCGGAATAAACCATGAAAAGATCGACTATTATGAAGTTAATAATCGCTTTTATTTACATGCTAATCAATGACAAAAGAGCTAGCCGAACAATTATCGATCGTCATTTTCAACGTTTAAAATGAGAAAATCTGTGAAGTATTTGGAAATTTTCTTCAGAACCAATAGTAATTAATGTCTCGATTTTGTTTTCAATTCATTTAAGTAGATCTCAAAGAGTTATTTCTGCAAGAGAAAATATCGGCTCAATTTCCTCGTCGTGCAACGTTTATTTTTATTTTTTTGTTTTTTTGGCAAAAGAAGTTTCCCCAAGGAGGAAAGAGAAGAGCTTCGATCTCTCGTTTACAAAACCCGCGCCAATGTAAAATTCTTTCTTCCGCTGCTCGATTTTTCACACAGATATTTCATTATAATATGACAAGTTCATTTTCAACACAACTCATGTTGATAGAATACTAAATGTATAAGCAATAATTAATAGATTCCAACACTATCGAAACACAAACAAAAAAACAATTTCTAATTAGAAATTGAACATCATATAGTACGCAATATGATTGACATGATCATTTTGTTTTTGTTCCCAACAAATGAATGCATGAGAATAAGTAATAACCTTCGATAATCATAGGACATGATATTCGAATATGAATGACTCATATTGATGTTGTTCGCCGCAAGACGTTGACGATCAAACTACAAGTTCATATTCGTCATTTTCTTAATGAAAATTATTCAATGATATAATTAATTTTATTTATTTTAAAAAAATATCTATACATTTCCGTAAAAAAGAAAAAGATGTCCTATTGACAGCGATATGTTGTGCTTTTCACAAGCGTAAAAACGAATCGATCATAGATAAATAAATAAATGCATTAAACAGATTCGAATTCTTTCTGCCATTCTGTATATTTATCTTTAAATGCTCGTGATGATGGTTTTGTTGTTGATAATACTTTCTCAACATCAACTGTTGTTATTGAATCAAGTTGAATACATTTACCTAATTCAACATCTAAAGTGAATTGAACATAAAGTTCGTTTAATTTTTTATCGCACTCAACAAGAATAGCAATCATTTTCATACCATCGTGAAGATTTTCAAGTATGTGAAATATTTTTCTCAACGGATTCATAGCTGCTTCCTTACAAACAAGTCGAATATCGGCACCTGAATATCCTTCTGTACTCTAGAATATTGAAAAAAAAATAAACTTATTCATATTCTAGTATAAAAATAAATTTTCAAAATTAACAAACACTGCTCAGTCGATCGTAATCGAGATCAGAAAATAGAATAAGACCATTCTTTTCATGAATAACAGTTGGTGGTAGAAATTGTTGAAACATAGCTTTTCGCGCCTCTTTTGTTGGTAGATCAACTAGAACACGTTTCTCTAAACGTCTCAACATAGCGTGATCAAGTTCCCTAAAAGCATTCTTCATTCAAAATTAAACATGTATCACGTAGAGAAAATGTGTATATGCTGACCATGGTAAATTTGATGCAGCAAGAAGAAAAACAAGATCATTAGTTTTAGCTAGACCATCAAGTTGAACAAGTAATTCCGTTTTCATTCGTCGACTTCCTTCATGTTCACTAGTTATAAATATAATCAAAAGAATTTTTCAATAGACAAAAGAAAAAAACAACAACAAAAATGAATTCTTCTCTAACGTACGATCCTGCATTACCGCCAGATCCACGTTGACTCATAATTGCATCCAGTTCATCCAAAAATATTGTTGATGGTGCATGAAATCGGGCTAATTCAAATAAAACACGTACAAGCTTCTCTGAGTCACCACGCCATTTACTAACTATGGTTGATGCCGATATATTAAAAAATGTTGTTTTACATTCAGTAGCAACGGCTTTCGCTAATAGTGTTTTTCCTGTACCAGGTGGACCATATAAAAGTAAAGCCTTCCATGGCGATAATATACCAGTAAATAACTGTGGATACTAATTAAAGAAAATGATATGTTTCTTTGATTTCTTCTGCTCATTTATTTATTTTTTCTTTCATACTCGTATTGGATAAACAACTGCTTCTTTTATTGTACGTTTAGCTGCATCAAGTCCGATAATAGAATCCCAACCGACACTTGGATCATGAAGATAGATATCCTTGAAACACATGAAGAAAAAAAAAACATGTAGTTCTTTTCTCAAACTTCTATCAAGAAATTTTCTTCCATTGCTACTCATATGAATCAAGCAATTATGTTAAAAAATAGTTTCTAATATTTTCGTCGTAGGAAATTTTCATCGTTTAACATGTTTTTCTCTTGTTTTTTTTTCGTATAATTAATGTATGGCTCGTTTTCATTCGTTCATCTACTTATAGATTCCAAGCAGATCACTGTCGATTCTGTGACATATCTCCCGGGAAACTTCCACTTTGACCTTATTACTAGCAAAGTCTTATCTTTCTTTTTTCTTTTTGTTTCTCTAATTACATCCTGTTCAACTGTGAATAATTCAAAAAGGAATATGTTCAAAAGTCGAAAAGAACCTCTCGTAATTAAATATAATAAATCTTCTATTTTTATTCCTTTTTCTTGTAAATCTCTATGCATTTGTGAAATCAAATATTAGCGTCATCCTTGGTTGCGTTCATATGAAGAAGATGAAAAAAAAAAGCTTTTGCCTTTAAGGTGTGAACAACTGGCAAACAATAAAATACATCTCATTTTTCTTTCTTTTCCATACGTCATTCATTCGAGCACGAACACAGAAAAAAGAAGAAGAACAAGAACTGACAAATGCGTTCTTTCGGTTGGATGTAAACTACCATAAAGAAAAGAAAAAGAAAGAGAATAAGAGAATGCGCAAAAGAGCAAGAAAGAAAGAGAGAGAGAGAGAGAAAGAGCGAGCGCTAGAGAGAGACAGAGACAGAAAAAAAGAGAAAAAATAGACGTCCGATTCGGGGTAACATACAGTCATTCTGTTCTCTTCTTCTTTTCTCGTCCGTCGAAAAAGCGCTCATATCCTAACCAAACTCGACGCGGCATGTTTGCCCTCTAGTTTACGTTCTTGTATATTGTACGACAACAATAACAACAGCCGCAAAATCATCAGAAAAAAAAACAGAAAGAAAAGAAGTAAGCAAAGAAGCATGCATTAGTTATCGAGATTTTCCGTCATTGATGTCGAGACATGTGTCGATGAGTTTGTTAATTTACAAAAAAAAAAAAGAAAATTGTATTGGAACGAAAATAATGGTAAATGAAAAAAAAAAGCGAAAAACAAAGCACAGGCTGAAGAAAAATGAAACTAATCTCATAGTTTGACAGATGATGTTAATTGAAAAAGAAAAAGAAAAGAACCAACAACGATAAATAATTCCGAATTAATTTTTTTTTATTTATCTTCCCTTCTTTTTTTAGTATAGTCTAATTGAATAATGACAAGCAAACGTGATATATTTGTTAAAACAATAGCCACACGTCGAAGTGTCTACTCGCAAGATCGTCTTGAACAGATTTTGAGTGAATCAATACAGGCGAAAGAAAAAGAACCGGGTGATCGAACAGCCAAAGATTATCGCCGAATAAAACGATTCGATATCGTTGATGTTCAAGGAAAACAACGACTCGTTGCTGCGCGTACAGATAATGATGATAAAGATATTAGATTCTTTGTTTCAATCGAAGAAATGTTCGATATTATCGATTATACGCATAAGAAAATGAATCATGGTGGTCGAGATCGTCTGTGGCCAATTCTATCCAAACAATATGCAAATATTCCACGTGAAGTTATACAAACATACTTGAAAATGTGTGATTATTGTTGCAAACGACGAAAACGTATTAATACAGATAGCAATAATGATAATACTAATCAGAATTCACATCATGATAGAAATGAATTAATGGATACAAATTTAACAAACATTATTCATGATATTCCCACATTGCAATCAACAAATATCATTAAACATGAACAACAAAATATTGCTAATCAATCAACACCCATTCCTATGCACAATAATTCAAACGCCAGTCTTCATCAACAACAACCTATTGAGAATATTTTTGATACAAGTAAGCTAAGATAAATATCAATCGACAGTTTTATCCGCCTAAGCTGTTCATTCGCACCTATTGAAACAGAATCTCCTAAGCTGCTAGTAAGAGTTTGCATGTAACCCAAACGAGTTGAAGTCCACATGCCCATCTGCTCGTTTTCTGAGTACGATCTGTAATGTTCAATCTTCCGGAATTGATTGAAATAACATTTTCATTATGATTTTTAGCAAATTCAATCGTCATGAATCGTTTATGTGAATATGATTTAATTGATTTACAAAACGCCCATGATGGTGATTATGGTTTTGTACTTGTTTATCAAGATTTTTTAACAAAATTTACACAATTACGTCCGTTGAAAGCAAAATCACCTCCTGAAATAGGTACAACATTAATGGATATATTCTGTATATTTGGTCCGCCACTTGTTCTACAATCCAATTCAGATCTTCACATTGAAAATTCCGCAATACAACAAACACTTGAAGCTGTATGGCCCGGTAAATTGATTTCTTTTTGTAAAAATAGGAATGAACAACGAAGTACCCTTGATTTGTTTTTACTATAAAGGTATTCGTCTGTATGAAGACGATTCTACACCAAGTCGTGAAGCAGGAAAATTACGCAATGAACAAATTCGATCCATGATAGCAGCATGGATGTTTGTGAATAATAATCCACGGTGGTCATATGGTTTGAAATTTGTACAATTAACATTGAATTCAAATATAAATAATGAATTGAAACGATCACCCTACGAAGCATTATTTAAAATGTTACCAGTTTTACGACCAGCAACAGTTACACTTTCATCATCAACAACGGATATATCAATACAACAACATGTACAACAACAACAGCAGTCACAACATCAACAACATCTTCATCATTCTCAATTACTTCAACCGACAGCAGCTGTTGTACCACCTTCATCACATTCACCATCAGGTAGTGCTCATGAAGGGGATTTCGTTACACCGAATGTTAATATCTTACCATCGACAATGTCGACATCAGATCGAATTAAAACAGAAATGTAAAAAATTCTAATAAGAGGACACAGCGTTGTATAGAGAAAACAAACTAATTTGCAGATGATGATTATTATTTTTTGTTGTTTCTTTTTCTTTTTTGTGTTGTCTCCAAGAGTTTGAAGAATGATGATTAGAACGAAACAATAGAAAAAAAAACGGTATATATATATATATATATACATATATTTTGTTTTCATACTCAATCTCTATTTCTCTTGTGGTTTTTTTTTCTTACGCAGTGGTGTAACTCTTGTCTTTTTTTTTTGTTTCTTATTTTGGAGGCGTGATATGTACGTAAAAATCTTCGCCGTTTTCTCTTTTTTTTGTTTTGTTATTCTTATTTTTTTGTTTCGTGCTTGTAACTATACTAGATTGGACAGAAAATGATGAGTACGAGAGAAATGTGATGAAATATGAGACAAAGATGAAACAGAAAGTTTTTTTTTTATAAAAAAAAAAAAGAAAAGGTAATCGATTAATTATTTTCATTGTACTTACGTGATTAATGACCTCGGCTAATTCACGCCATTCAGAACTGTAGCCTGCATAGCCACCTAATGGTTTTAAGAGACGATCCTGAACAAATAAAATAAAACAGATGATTATGTTTAAAGAAGATTTCACAAAGATAAATATGTACACTTGGATCAATATTTTCTGCAACATTTACACGCGTCGTATCATTGAGTGTCGGACGTGAATCGATTATTGGATTCTACAAAGTGAAAAATAATTATCAATTTTTGCCTTGAATTTGTATTTAAGTGTTGTTCGTATTGATGAAAATGAGTACGGCTTATTTTTCAAGATATATATAACTTGCAATTAGTGTAAGGTGGATTTAGCGGTATTAATGAAGTCTTATTCAAACTTATGAAGTGAAAAAATTAATAAGCGGATGTTCGGTCTTATGAAGAAAAATTTCCATATTTCTTCCGTTTTCTTTTTGTTGCTGATGTTTTTTTTCATGAGCGAACTTTTTGTATTTATTTTTTTCCTGGGTTAAAAAGACGCTACAAGAACGACCTTGTGAACAAGAAGCAAGTCATTTTTAATCAGTGCGACGGAAATAAGTGGGCAGTTCTTTTTGCTTAAAGTTCTCAAGACAGGAAAGAAACATGAATTGCCATTATCTTATTCTCATATTAATTTGTCGTTTTTTCTTTGCATGCTTTCGTAAAAACTTATCATGAAATTGTCATTAAGACGTTCTTAACAGGAATATATTCAACTCAACATGTATATCCATTTACTTTTTTCTTATTTCCATTTTGTTGTTGTTGTTCATTTGCTGGTAATGCTGATTTAACTTTCATAAACGAAAGACTCATGTCTTCAAGTGCACTTATTGTATGATTGGCACCGCCATTGGATGTTGGTTGCTATTATAGAAAAAGGAAAAGATCGTACAGTTTTGTAATAAACTATTCTCTATTTCAAATATATATATCTACTAACTAATGAAGTTTGCCGCGGTACACCCGATGATGGCGTTGAAAATGAAATAGTCTTTTCTGAAAGTTGTTGAGTTGCTTTGACATTACTTGGTTGTCGTCGAAGAGCATCACCGGCTGATGGCAAGCGACTTGTAGAACTTGCTGTGGATTCTACATTATTATTATTGTTATTGGTGTTGTTCTGATTATTATTATTATTATTAGCTATACGTGGTATGGGTGGTATTTGTGGACGGCGGCTATTTGGTTGAGCACTAAAATGATTTTTATTTTAATAGAACACATTACTCGAAGCAAAAGCAAACAATCGTACTTTGGTATTTTAGAAGATATTTTATTCATGAATGCAGCCGCTAAATGTTAAAAATAATATTAATTCTAGAGCCATGGACGGATGTCTATTAGTGAAACACTTAATTTTTTTCTTATGAGAACATTTTATGAAGTGTATTCGATTAGCATGTTTTCAGCGGTGTATGAGACGGTACCAAGATCTTACATTTTCTCCTATATTTAAATTTACGGTTAATGACTTATTCTATAAAATATTCATAGACTAACTATTCCGTTAGAAAATGAAAAATAAATCACAAAGAACATTATTTTTATTTTAATTCAAAAACAAATTTGTAAAATGGCGCAAGGTTTATTGTTTCACCTTCAGGTGAATAATAAAAGAATTTCATAAAATCGAAAATGAAAAAGTTGGCTCGTGTATCTTTTAAGTTTTTCTTTCTTTAGAATTGCAACTCTTTTTCAGTACCACCATTGAATATAGGTGTAAACGATAGAATTAGATACGTTTTCACACTGCAGCGAATTACATTTTAATAAAGATCATCAAACGAAACATTTATTTTGTATTGATAGACGATCAATAGTTATGTCTCATAAAAAATGTTCTCTACCTCTTTTAAATTATTGAAATGAGTCAACAGAAAAATTTACAAAAAAAAGCATACGGCTATATTTAGAAATGACTATTCTTGCTGAGAGTACGTTGAAAATTTTTACCGAGTAACTCTTTATTTAAAGTATACTTAATCGATTGTTTACAAGTTCTTGTGTTAATTTTTAACAAATATTCCGCGCTGAATATTACCTTCGAGTAAAAGCAAACATTGTTTTTTACAATAGATGTGAAAAGAGCAAACCAATCTATTCATGGTGTGTGATACGAGTCAGATGTCAATCGCACGTGTATTATCAGGTAGCACAGAGTATTCGTTTCGTTTTTTCTTATTGATATTCATAGAAAACAGATCTACACGGTGAAGTCACCCGTTGTAAAGCTCTTAATGCTTAAATCACTTCGTAGATAAGTATGTCATGTTTAACTCGATGCTAAATAACAAAATATTTAGTACATGAGAGGCTATTAGTACAAAATAAACATGTTCACATTTCTTGTTCAAGTTGACTTTTCACACCTCAATTTTATCGACTTCTTATCCTTAAAGTGGAAATTCAAGAACTATTCCCAACTTTTTAATGCATAATTTTTATACTTGAGATACTCGTTACAAGCATTGGTAGATTCATTGACTAGATTTGTAAATGAAGAAACATTTCAGCTGATAACTTCTCCATCAACGGATATTTAGATTTATTTCTTTGATTGTCTGACTGACAAATGGAAATAAAAAGCGATCTTGCATCACTTGTATAACCCTGCCGTATAGAATATGTATATATATATATAACATAAGTTGTCTTGACAATGATTCTTTTATTTTTCTATTTGATTAAAATAATCAATTTAGAAATAGTCAATGACATTTGCAATTAATCGAAGAAAAGAAAAAAATAATAATAACTGGAAGTTACTCGATAGTTTTTCAATATTTCATTAGAAAAAGACTTGTTTCATACTTAATTAAAAGAATTCAAATTCAACTATGAATTCGGGTACATTTCAGTAAAAGAAGAAAAATTTCAATGCCTTCAGCTCTTTTTCAAAAACGTAATATTTGCGTAACAAAAGCACTTGTTCGAAGCAAACTTCATTATACATCATAAGAGAGATTGCAACTTTGAGAAGGCGGAGAGAAGTGGAGTCAGATGCTTCTTTTACTTTCAATGATATTATTGACTCAATATAATCGATCTCTCACTGTTCTATAGAAAATCCTGAAAAGATTTCGTGTCAGTGTAGATGATGTTTATCTAATGGCATGTCCGTCGGTTTTTTTTATGCAGTATAACCAATTCCTTAATGAACTTTGGAGTTGAAAATTAGAGTAACATCAACAAGAAAAAAAAAAGCGGAAGGAAGTTTCAGAAGAGATTCATATCCTTAGTGGTATTCCTTCATATAGTTTTTCATATCATTATATTTATAATGAGCACAGAAAGAAAAACTACAGTCGACTCTGTTCTCAATCGATTGACTTGCATGCATCATTCTAGTCAACTTGAAAGCTTTTTTTTTTGTTTTATAAAGATCTACATTTCTCTATTTGGATATTTCCTCATGATAAAAAGATTCTTACTCTGTCGAGAATACGTATTGCACACGCTTTAACAAAGTGTTTTTCGTTACTGATTCAGAGAAAAATACATATTGAAAGGAAAAATATGATTTTCTTTGATATAGAATGAAGATCATATTGACTTATAATATTGATTGATAGAAATTCATATAAATCTAGACATGTTTTTTTTTGTAGTAGCAGATAAAACTGAAAGGTTTATTTGCTGCTACAAGTTCATTGCAGGTTTTGAAGTCTTGCACTCAAAAGTTTTCAGAATTATCTCGAAAAACGTATGAACCATGTCTATTGTCGTTTCATACTAAAAACTCAATGGAAAAATAAAGCTTAGCATTTGACTACGAGGTTTTATTGAGTGAGTTATCTATTGACTTGAAAAAATAACATTTTCCAGTCGCCCTCATCCTTATTTTCACATCTACGATTCTCAAATTTTTACTTTAGAAATTTTGTGAACAGTAGATTGGGAAAGTCAGCGTTGAAAATTTCTCATACTCATTTATGTAGATAGAGATTTGAGGAGTTGTTCTAAGTGTATTCTATTTATTGTTAAAAGTAAAACTTTTTATATCAATTTCTAAATTCAACTCACGTTCGATTCCTTAAACGACAAGGTTCGATTTTAATGATACAATATTCAATAAGTATTATAAAAACTTGATGCTAGTCTGCTCTACATATGAAAATCTAATCAAATAATTAAGTTTGAATCTCGACTGAATATATGCACGTAGGAATTGTCGTAATTTATTTCTATAAAGATGATCATGAATCTTGAAATAGTACTTTTAACGAGTTTATTCTGTTCTACTGAATGAACTGAAAAAGTCAATATTCTCTCTGACATTTGTTAATCTAACGTTAATAACTTAGAAGAAAAACGAATAATAATAGTAATTATGATCTAGACATGTAGCATTGACATCACTTTTCAATATCGAAAATAAAATAATAGAAATCAACTTACTGGATGGTCCATTTTTCTTGGTTAGTTTTGGATATCGATTAAATTTAACATAGAAATAAGACCTATTGGTAAAAGAAGAAACATGTGTATATAATTTTAGACTATTTTTACTGTTATTATTTTTTCATTGAAGAACTAACTCATATTCTTGAACGATTGTATTAAGATCAACATTATCACAAACATCATATTTACTAACATCAAGATTCGTTTCACGTTCTAATTGTCGTGCAGATTCAACATAACTTTAAAGTAATAAAAATTGACCAGTCATGTTCAAATGCAAGAAAAAAAAGACAAACATTTACCCCTCATCAGCAAGCCATTGAAGAATAAGAATAACTAGATTCTTTTTTCGATTTTCAATTCTTTGATCATCCTAATGAATAATTTATTAATATATAGTAGTATAGGTGATTTTTTTTTGTTTTATTAGAGTTTGTTGTATAATCTTACAGCTTCACGGACTGCATGTGTTGTTTTGATTGTTTGGTAATTAAGATTTGCTTCAGCCATTAAATACTTAATCTATATTTTTCGTATGATCATCTCGTAAGAGAAATCATCGAACATGACTTATGATCAACGGTTGCTAGGTAATAGACATGTTTGTTAACGATAGATGTCACACTACGTATTCTTTTTTTTTTATTTACATACATTATGTTATGTACGCGTACATATATATAGTAACATATTCATCCATTTCGGTCAAATTTGGATTCCATAGGAACTGATACAATATCCTTGGTATTGTTGTTTTTTTCTAGATCTATACGAAAAGAAAACATTAGCAAAAATGCGTGGCGATTTAAATGTAAGATTGATCGATTCATTGTATCTATTAATTATTCTTTGTTTTTTTTCTTCTAAATATTAGACAGCGCTCAATCCAATTCCACTTTATAAACAAGGTGTTGAAGAAGAAAAATCTGAACTTGCTCGATTAGTACGTAAAATAAACAAAAAATAAATAAATAAAAACGTTGTTACATTCTATAATTTTAGTCTTCATTTGCTGGAGCTATGGCCGTTGGTGATCTTATTAAAACTACACTTGGTCCAAAAGGCATGGTAAGAATTATTTTATTTTAGTTTATCGAATTTCCATTGTACTGTAAATAATCATTTTAGGATAAAATTCTTCAATGTCGAATGGGTGGTGGACCTGATGCTGGTAAATTATTAGTTACCAATGACGGTGCAACAATATTATCAAAGATTGGTATTGATAATCCTGTTGCTAAAGTTCTCGTTGGTATGGGTGGTGGCGTGACTTGTTGATTTTCGAACGAAGTTGTTTATTTATTTATTTTTTTATAAATAGATATTTCCAAAGTTCAAGACGATGAAATTGGCGATGGCACAACATCAGTTGTTGTTTTAGCTAGTGAACTTTTACGAGTATGTTACCCGGAAAATCCGAGTTCTTTTTTTTTATTTTTTCGATAAAATTTTTATTCTATAATTATAGGAAACAGAAAATTTACTTGCACAAAAAATTCATCCTCAAACAATAATTATTGGTTGGCGTAAAGCTACAAACGAAGCAATTCGAGTTTTAGAAGCCATCGCCAAAAATAATAGGTATGAAAAACGAAAATAGAAAAAACGATAAAGATTTCGTATATGATTTTTATTTGCATCAGTTCAAATTTGGAACTATTTAAAAATGATCTTATGAATATCGCTCGTACAACTCTTAGTTCGAAAATTCTTCAAGCAAAAAAAGATCATTTTGCAAAACTATGTGTTGATGCTGTATTAAAATTACATGTAAGTTTTTATTTCTTTTGAACAGTAAAACGAAAACACAAGAAATACAACTTTTGATTCGTAGGGCAAAACTGATCTACAAGGTATTCAAATAATCAAACGTTTAGGAAATAACTTGAGCGATTCATATCTTGAAGAAGGTAATTCAATGGTATGGAAAAGACGATTGAAAAAATTGTATACATTATTTTTAAAGGTTTTCTTTTGGAAAAACGTATTGGTATTAATATGCCAAAGCGCATCGAAAATGCGCGTATACTTATTGCTAATACACCTATGGATACAGATAAAATAAAAATATTCGGCTCACGTGTACGTGTCGATTCAGTTGCTAAAGTAGCTGAATTAGAATTGGCTGAGAAAGAAAAAATGAAAGATAAAGTTGATAAAATATTACAACATGGTTGCAATGTTTTTATTAATCGGTAAAATTACTTATCAGAATAGTTTTCAGTTACATGAACATATTTTCTTTTAATGTAAAGACAATTGATCTATGATTATCCAGAACAACTATTTGCTGACAAAGGTGTTATGGCAATTGAACACGCTGATTTTGAAGGTGTTGAACGTTTAGCCCAAGTACTTGGTAAATGAGAATAAAAACGTCATTGTTTTACTTTTGTTCTATACTCAATTATGTTCTGTAGGCGGAGATATTGTTTCAACATTCGATACGCCAGATAAAGTACGTTTAGGAAAATGTAATCTTATCGAAGAAGTGATCATCGGCGAGGATAAACTCATCAAATTTTCAGGTTAGTCATTTTCTTCTTTTTATATTCGTAGCAAAAAAATGTTAACAAACGTTGTTTTTTCGTAAACTGCAGGTGTAGCACAAGGTGAAGCATGTACAATCATATTGCGTGGTGCTACACAACAAATTCTGGATGAAGCAGAACGATCCATTCATGATGCTCTTTGCGTTTTATCACAAACTGTTAAAGAACCACGAATTTGTTACGGAGGAGGTTAGTCTATTTTAATTGATTACAAAATTCAAAACAGAAAACATACCGATTTATAAATAGGTGCATCTGAAATGTTAATGGCCACGGCTGTTTCTCAATTAGCTGAAAAGACACCTGGCAAGGAATCAGTTGCTATCGAATCATTTGCTCATGCACTTCGACAAGTAGGTGACACCGTATGTCATATCTAGTTTGTTTTCATAAACCATACATTTAGTTGCCGACGATCATTGCTGACAATGGTGGTTATGATAGTGCAGAATTAGTTTCTAATCTTCGTGCTGCTCATACTGCCGGAAAATCAACATATGGTCTTGGTAAATATCTCGTTTTTCATTTAGTTTCTTTTTTAAATATTATTTTTCCGTAGATATGGAAAACGGTACCATTGCCGATATTGCCGAGCTTGGCATTCTTGAATCATTTCATCTTAAAAGTCAAGTTGTAATCAGTGCAGCCGAAGCTGCTGAAATGGTCCTACGTATTGATAATATTATTCGAGCACCACCACGACCTCGTCAACGTGATATGCGTCATCATTAAATGATGTGAAAGTATATACAAGAACAAAGAAAAACAAACAATTTTTAGAGCAATTCGAACATTTTTGTTTGCTTTGGTTTTTTTTTAATATCACTTCGTAGGCCCATCTTTCTTTTAATAACCGACGTGTATTGGCATGTAACAGAGAATGTTTGAAAAACAAAGAAAAAAAAAAGAAAAAGAATCCAACTTTTTTGTTGTCTGTGTGATCGTTACTTTGTTTGACTTTTGTTAATGTTTTCTTTGTTATTAAAACCCAAGCAAAAAATAATCACACTCATCTCATGATGCATAATCTTAAGATTTTGGTTTGAAAAGCATTCGTCTTAATTAAATCTGATCAATAATTATTTAAATTAATTGAAATGAATTTAGAATATCAGTATAAGACATAAGAATCCTTTGATACTATACTCAATAGGGATCACTTGAACGAACGTTAAAAACAAAGTAAATCATCATTCTAGTTGAGATTTGTAGAAAAAGATAAAATATCATGCTTTAAGTTACTATTAGTATTTGAATTTAAAATAAATACTACTCATTAACAATAAGAACATAAGAAGATTGAATATTACTAATGATATTTCGTCGTAAAATATTTTTCTTACAACTAAAACATTCAATACTCAATGAAGATTTCTATCAACGAGGTTGTATCTTTTTGTTTTCTTTAACCGATATTTTTTCAAGCAGAATAATTCTTTTATGTTATGTTAGAAAGGAAATTAATATCGAAAATAGCAACATAGAATTTGTTTTTCTAATAGTATGTTTGATTTATGTCTTTATGTAGAAATTACTTTCCATCATAATTGATGGACTCCCTGTTCATCATAATGTTAGTAAAATGTTGATTTATAATTATGTCTATGTATATAGAGACTATGTTCGATAGATTAATAGGTGTAGAATCTTTAGTAATGTAAGTCTAGTTAATAACAAATGCCGCATTTGATTCAACGCTTGTGAATCAAAAAAAAGAAAAATATCGCTTTAACGTTGATCATAGAGGAGAATTAAAACTTTCTATAGAGATCAATCTAAAGTAGATCTTGTCGCGTCTCGCCTATGACAATGGTAGTAATACATGCTAGTGATATCAATGTTTGTATGATAGACTTAGATTACATTAGATGCCTAGAACATTCACACATATTTCGAAAGTAGCATCACAGTTTTGATTGAGAATATACCATAAAAATGCTCAACGTCTAGAAATATAAGTTGATGGCGTCAATTCTTACTTTTCACAGTATTCAGTACATATAACCTAGTGTTTTGGTTGGAAAACAATTAATCAGTAGTAAGCCATCTCTTGTTAAGCCTATAGTTTATTATCATCTAAGAATGTAAATAAAAAATAAAATTTTCTTCAATTAACATGACGTAGGCAATAAGAATTATTACTAAGTTCAAAAAGAAATGTATTCGTGATCAATTTCAACTGTAGTTTTTATAGTCTAAGAATTAAATATGAGCTAGATAAAATGTCGTACGAACTGATTTTAAATCCTACCATAAGAATAATTAAATGAATTCATATCATAGTCGATTCCATAAAATTTTTAAGCATGATTAAATTGACTGAGATTAATATATTGTTTTTTTATTCTAATACAAGAACTGAGATCATCAAAACTATGATTGTGTTCATTTATGATAGTACAAGTATTCTTCAACTACATCGATGTGATATTTTCATGGAAATTCAATCACAAAACATGTTAAGTATTCGATGTGCTTTAGCAAACATTGTAGATTTATTGTTTCATTAAACATTTTATATTTAAACAAAATTGTTTTTTCAAGTTAAAGCAATGATGAAAACATAGAATATCGTAGAGTATCTCGACATAGGAATTTTTCTCATAAAATATCGGCAAAAATGTCGACTTCTGTATTAACAGCAAGAATGAATTATGAAGAAATGTAGAATAGTGTATGTTTATAGAGGAAAGTTTGCTCTGCAAAACATCATAGTCACCTTATCTATCATTTAGATTCGCATTGGATGATTGGACAGCAATATAACAATGCGAATGACAGTCATGAAAAATGGTGCTACTATTTATGGTAGACTACTTTCATAAAATTCTATTACAACTCAATCATCCATTTCGATTGTAAATGAATTAAATGACATTGATATTTTGTACAGCAAACTTTCCTCTATAAACACACACAGGAGTCTGACATTTCTTCATGAACATATATATATATATGTATATATACACGTTAACGTGTTTTTTTTTGTGATATTTTATGAGAAATATGACATATTTAAGTTATTCTACGGTATTTTGTGTTTTTTTGTTTTAGTATGAAAACAAAATGGTTGCTGAAGTGAATTCAACTAGATCTAATAGAGACCAATGAATATTTTGTGATTACATTCTTACGGTAATGACCTTTGACAACGAACATTGACGTCATGAGTAAATGTGTGATGAAGAGACATTTTATTAGGAAGATCATTGATGTTCAGTAGAAATCTTAGTTAATGCATAGATATTTGTTTGCTTTTCATTTGAAACTCATAATTTTTTTACGTGTATAAAATAGATCTGAAATGATGTCTAATATTAATTTAGCATTCGTAGTCAGAAACCAGTCGTCTTGTATTAAGCTCCTATGAGATTAAAACTTTCTTCTTCGTACGTCATACATGTTTTATGCATTTGACATTTGAACAAGGTATTAGCTATTTTTTCGATTTGACAACCATGTAATATTCATATTGTGATTGAGCCTGATGGTCTTTAAGATATGCCGTTTAGTCCTTTTTCGACTTGTATTTACAATTTTCATGTGCACGTTTCCATATACGATTTTCTTTATTACAGAAAACTATTACGGTGAACTGTTCGATTGAAACTATTAACTAAGCATGAGTAATAGCAATACACACTAATATGAAAATGTATTTCTTTTTCTTTTCCTAATTAATATCTCTTCTAGATCGTGTATTTTTCAGCATAAGAGATGTTTACAATCTACAAGCGTACTTAACGATATTACTTGATTAGGAAAAGTCATTTTTTGTATTTCTACATTCATTTTTTTTCTTTTTTTTCTTCTCAGTAATATTATAACAATCAACGTTGAGGAACGAACATTGATTAAATGAAAGTTCTAGATTCTTGTTCTATGCTTTCTTCTTTTTTTATGTTGTTTAACATAACATCATGTGATTCATTTGTTAAGAACAATTCTAATCAATACAATTAAATTAGGAAAAACATGACAAAATCTTATGTCCGATTATTTCACATGTATTCATGAATGAACATTGAGTGCGTCAACTTCCATGAACAGTTGAACAAAAAATCAATAAGTCATATTTTTTTAGAAATGTTCCTAATGCATAATTATTTTTCTTATGCTTGATCTATGGAGAAAAAAGCAAACATGTCAAAAGATAAAAAGAGAAGGAAGATAAATATTAGCCATTACGCAAATTAACAAAATGCGACACTATGAAGAAAAAAAGAGAATTCCTTTTAATTTTCTTCACTAATTGCTAACTACCAAACGATCACATTTGTGACGAAAGTAAGTATATCATGAGAATTCATAAAGATTATGTAGTACCTAAGAATGTGTCATTATTACAGCTTTTTACTTCAGTGATTCTAATTTCGATTCATATTTTAAAATTATATCACTATTCGTGCTTAAAAACATAACGAGCATTTTGAAAATAAATGATTATTTTCGCACTTTTCATATGTATCAATAAGTATTTCAGTTATCGTAAATATACTTCGTGCTCTAGATTTATTCAATAAAGAATAACAGGAACATTTTCATTAATAACATACAGTTTCAATTTACTTTCTATTGTTATTCTTTTGATCAGTACTCTAGACGAATAGTAAGTGATTGATAGAGATCATCTTTTAAAGATGTCTGAATAACAATCATCCAGGTCGAACAAGCACGGCCGTAAACGACCGTATACGGATGAATACGGCAAAATACATGGTCCAGTATTACGATCGTATATCTCCGTGTCGCATACGAGGAAATACGACGATATACGGAGAGTAAAACGATCGTTTATGGTCCTCGTATACAAAATCCGTAAACGGCTTCCATTTTCTACCGTATTCCTCCATATACGATCGTATTTATCTGTATACGACACGGTGATATACGACCGTAATACTGGACCATGTAAAACGCTAAAATACGACCGTTTACAGCCGTAAACGAAGTCTGTAATCGTCGACCTGGGCAGTACGTCACTCATTTCATTTGTTCAAATCGGTTACCTGATTCAAGGGTTTTGCTCGGCAGACAACATATTTAGAAAACCTTCTCAAAATAGGATTATGAGTCATTCACATTGAATAGATTTGAAACGGTAACAAACTTCACATTTTAGTTTTTAAACGCGCTTTTAATTCAAAAATCTTAACCGGTAGCTTTTGAATTTTTTATCGTTTCGACACTCTGAAATTTATACTTTTGAACGAACAACTATGTTCCATACGTTCTTGTACTAAGTATCAACGACGCATAATTGAAGTTACATTTTGAGAATTTCAACTTGTTTACCCAGTGTTTTGAATGTTCGGTGATTATTTTAAGATCTAGAAGAAAGTTGCCAAATCTATGCAGTCAAACTCCGATATACACAACGATTTCTTCAACTGAATCATAATGTTTTAATATTTTTCTAGTTACGGATAGATTCAATTTCAATATGTCTACTTTCCAGTTCATAATGTTTTGACAAGTTTTTAGTTATTATGGCACTAAAATCTCTCTTCTCTGACGTTATACATATCTGATATGGAAAAAATGCAACTTACTAGAAAACATCCTGTTGATTCTAATCTAGTCTATGTATAGAATTTAAGAATAATCTTTTGACGAAATGAGTGCATATGAAAATGATAGAATAAACATACAAAATAGAATTGATTGCAAAGTTTTTCATGCGTTAAATAAATTACATTTTTAGTGATTATAAAATAAAACAAACAGAACAACATGAAATTTTATAAATGCAGTCGACAATAGAAAATCTAACTATACGCAAAATATTATTCGAGCAAATAATTATCTACTCATGTGATAAAATTTTCCATTATTTCAACAACAGATTGAATTCAGTTTAAGAGCGAACTTTAAAACATAATCAAATTATTGATGCAACTTTCTCATAGATATTTCCTTTCAATTTCAATCATTTCGTGTTCATCAAAACGAATACATAGTGCTCTGTTAAAAAATCTCAACAAGCTTGGATTTTGATGAACTTATCAACGCGTTTTACGAATTGTGTTTTGTACATACTATGTCATCGGAAAACCTATACTCTACAATTATAGTCTGAAACTTGACATTCTTATGTCAAGTACATAACTAGATAAAACTTCAGAAATACTTTACTTAGAAATTTATAAGTTTCTGAATGGAAATCATTCCAATCAAGGTATCGATATGTTCAAAATTGTAGATAAGAATTCTAGAACATAAGTTGTCAGATATTGTCGAATCTTTCAAAAATTTAGTACATCTAAATTCCATACAATTATCATTAACATAGATGAAGCCGATACCCCGTGACGAGCTGGCCGGTTCCATTTCGGATGAGGATCACTTTGTTTATACCAGTATAGAATTTCCACTTTTCTTATCTATGATTGAATCTACGTATATAAGAAAATTATAAACGGAATCAAATCCAATATTGCTGATCACACCATAATCACCCTAACAAATAGTTTAGAGAATATTTTCGATGAAATAAAAATGAACAATTTTATCCTAGTAAGTGATAATCTTCCATGGTAATTAAGGGGTGTTCACGATCCAACGAGATTTCATTTGAAGACTCGATCTATTTTCTGTGGAACAAAAGAATGTCACTAGACAGGAATTTCATGATGAACTAACGCATGCATCAGCATCTCCTTTAATACCAGTCTGCTGACTGACTAGTCCTGAAAATTTCCAACCGAAATCACGGTTCGGTACGCTTAGAAGTTTTTATAAATTCATTCGATTAAGTTCAACTAGTTCAGTAGGCTAAAACTGACAACCGATTTCATCTCGGATTCCAATCGTTCTGGAATTAAGTAATAAAACACCAAATAATATTTGCACATCAGCATTTCTTGAAATCAGAATAGGTATTCGATGAGTTTTCATTCTTATTCTTCACATTATAATCGAAAGTTGTGCGAAACTAAAAACGAATATACACGAGAAACTGTACTGAACAGCGACACATAGAGAATTTCTCTGGTTTCTATGTAGTCACGATACATTCCTCCTATGTTTTGCTTGCAAACATCCTTTTTGAATCGTGACACGCTTCTTTACTGATAGTTCTACTGATTCGATCAATTTTCGCTGCTTTGATAATGAAAACTGACATTATACCGTATTAACAAGTGTTTTTCGTTTTAATAATTGATTATACTTGCTTAATACTATAGATGAAAATCATTGAATACAACATATCGAGATTATAATCTATTCATATGTAAAACTAAATCAATCTAAACAAAAGACCATTCTTTCATTTCTCAAGAGAAATTCTTTTTTTTTCCTTTCTTTTAATTCTAGTATTCTTTTTGCCTATCCTGTTTGTTCACAAGAATTATCACAGAAAAACACAGTTAACAACACAAAAACAATGCGAAAATCATTCTCATCAACAGCTACTATTGTACTTTCCTCTTTACTAGCAATTATTCAAATAGCTACTACTAGCGCTGGTTTCGCTAGATTACCCACAGTTGAACCACGGCCACATTGGCATGATAATCCTTATCATCATCGAAATAATATATTGAAAAAATGGTTTGAGAAAAGACCACCACCCGGTAGTTCAGCTGAAAATCGTTTGCAAATGTCAGCTTTCGAAACATTGAATTCAAATAATAAGTTTAAAGGTACATTTTGCTACGAGTTCGTTTTTCTTTTTAATTCTTGAGATAGTCATCGATTTTTCATAGACACATGAACAATATTCTTAATTAATCGGTTCATCTCTCGTATAGGATAATTATACCGAAATATTTTTTTAGGATGTATTGATCCATCGGAACCATTTCAATGTCCACAAAGTGAACGATGTATTTCTCTCCAGTTTATTTGCGATGGTCACACAGGTGATTGTCCTGACAATCTGGATGAAAACGAAGAAACTTGTACCGCCCGTTAGTTAATAGTTCGCTTCTCATCAACAGCAGATCTTAGTGATGGCTTTGTTTTCTCTTGTTCTAGTTAAACGACCAGCTAAAGAAAACATTGAAAATTTTCTTCATGCTACATTTATACTACATGGCGGTAAAATATTCAAGTTTTTATTTGGTGAAAAACTTGCACGCGCTATCGAACAGAATATACAGTTTTGGGTAGATACATTAGCATCAGCATTCTCAGGTAAAAATCTTAATTTTACTTGTAATATTTTCTTCTAATATCACAAAGAGTAAAAGGAATATTTCAAACTTGTTTCTCTGGTTTGTTTTTTCGTAGTGTCAAAAAATATTCATACGTTTGCCACAAAATTACGAATGTCACCTGATGATCTTGCACATTTTCGAAGTGTAATCGAAAAAATTCACGATGGACGGTTAGAAGAGATACCTATGTATGCGCAAGAGGCTGTTCACCAAGGTCTTGGATCATTAATTGAAAAACTTTATGAATCTGGATTTATCGAAGAGTGAGAGGATATATATATATATATATATATATATTGAGATGTATACATATATATATATATATATGTGTGTGCACATATGTGCTCATATATTTTTTGAAAAATTCGCGTTGAAGCAAGAGAAAGAAAAGCACAGCAGAAATAAATACATGAGAATATGATTGATTTTATTGCTTCTATTATTCTGACTTGCATGCACTTCTATGTTTATGATATTGTTGAATAAATCATTTAATCGTCTGAATAGCATCAGCATTCATTTCTGCAATTATTTCATTATAAACAAAGTGAGACAAATGAGTATTTGAAACAAAATTACAAAAGTTTGATCAATGTAAACAATAGACTATGACATATAATATTAGTCTTTTTTTCTGAACGGAAAACGTCTCTATGTGTATTTTCACGAGCAGATATGCTTGAATACTAACGATAGGTTTCACTTGAATTCTAATAATTAGATTTCAAAACGTTTTTAGTTGCAAGGAACTAGAAATTTATTTCGATATATGTAGATGCCGTGCCCCAGCATTTATAAAAGACATTCTTTTATGAGATGATAATGAACGTTTGAAACATCTTATACATATACTCAAATTCAAATGATCGGGAAACGATATGAAATGAAACAATGAAATGGTTATTTTGACGTTTCGTTACTACTGTCATTTCTTTTTATGCAGACAATCAATATGATAATAAAGCATACAAACTTGTCTTCATCGTGATTTACATATCGGTCGACTATATTATTATTTCCATTATTCAAGCAACTGACGATTATTGGAAATACAGCAACATACAACTATCATCACACTAATTACATTGAATTTTAACCTAGTTCAGCGACTAACCTGGCACTTGTTGCATACTCGTATGGCTTTAGAAATACTAGAATGATTGAAATATAAAAAGTCCTCAGTCAACAGTATGCAAAGTATATTTTACAAACAAGCAAGATGCCTGTATCTAGACAAAGTTCTTTGAATCATCACAAGTAAATTTCAGCAATCGGATCGATTTACATTAAATAGGACAGCCACAAAATCGATTACAAAATATTTTATACTGTATCTAATTTGATCATTGTCGTTTAACTGAAGAAAGGGAAGTTACCGTTGCCAACTAGTTGTCTGACTAGATAATGAATCCGGTACCAAGTAACTGATCTCGTTACGATCATTTACCTCGTTATATGTTAAGTGAATGAGTTGTACAATAACTGATCTGATCAGGTCCGATCAGTTGATAAAATCCTAGGGCATTTCAGGCTAGGGAAACACTCTCGAATCCTTCAATTGAGTTCTATATATTATAAGTTGAGTACTAATTAGTATCTGATTCCAATACTAGAGATAGATCAGAGTCCTGTTTTGGATTCAATCGGATTTAGAAAGTGGGATCCGTTTTAATTGCAACACTAGGAATCCAAGTGTCATCATTTCTTTTTTGGATGTTATATAAATTGAGTTTGTATATGAAATTTCAATAAACATCATTGACTTCGTTGTTAAAATATCGAAAGATCTTAATCGTGTCGTAATGGCTAAAGTCATTTATTTTATTTGTTGTTGATGGTAGTGTGATGGTGATTTATTTTTATGTTCAAGTACATGCTCGTAAGTTGATTTTATAGGATGCTTAGTTGCGTCCGATTACTACACAGTTCGTTTTTCAAATTTTATGGATATCTTAGAAAAGTAATTTTTCTTTATTTTCAATCATGTTATTCATTTATTTTGAATTAGTTCATTGATTGGAACTCTTCATCGGTTTGATGATCAATAGAAATGTCGTTTGATATAGTTGTTTTCGATCAAACCACGTAATTAAAAATATAGTAATATGAATTCTTCGTTTAATTCTATGCAGTTCGTTGCCTACTGTGAATTCTTATTTTAATGCATAGGATTAATTAGCATCGCAATACGATAAAAATCAATCTACTAATTTTAACAAGGTAATTGTTTCTTTAAAAATTTTATTTTAATTTCAATCATTTTCTGTATTCAAAGTATAGTATGATTAACTAGAACATGTTAGAAAGCAACTATTTTTTAATCAAATTTAACCAAAAATAATTGACTTAACTAATTAACATTTTATCTTTAACAATTCAGATGCACATGAATCATTAATTAAAGAGTCAATAAATAAATGGTAAAACAACACACGATTTTCATGATATATTTTGAAAGTTCACTATGACCTACTTTTTTTACGTTTTAATACGTAACACGCATAAGGAGACCCTCGATTGTTTAATTACGTAGGGTTATGGCCGAGTTCTATTTCCTTGTTTTTAATATTGACATTTTAATTTTTTTCTTTGAAAACTTCAATTTCTCTTCTAACATAGATATCAAAACTAATTCTTTCGTCTGGGTATGCGGTTAGTAAAGAAAAGATTAGCAAAGGAAATAATGCATACATCGTCTGAAATGTTTCTCTTCTTCTGTCAATGTGTGGTATAAGTATCAACGTTTTAATCGATTTTCTTTTCGAATCAGTTCAAGAACATGAGTCTAACAGGAACTGTAAGAAACCGAAACAAGAATCTCTTTGTTATTTAATATCACGGGGAGATTTTTCCCATATGACTTTATCCTACTAACTAATCGAATTCCTATTAAAAGCACAATAAATGGTACCATCGCGAATACATTTCTAGATTATTTCATCAATATACATGCCATGATTAAAAATACACACATCAGCAAGTGCAATAAGTTGTGCTACCGACAAGAACCTATGCGAATTCAGACTTCAAGGTGCATGAAACGTTTCTTATCAATCTATAAAAATAGACTTCTAGTAAAATATAGAGTAAGCTGTGGTTAATCGATAGTAGTAGCACAGGTGTTATTTTCGCCAATTTAATCTAATCACGTCATTTTGTATACTACGAACAGATCTGCTACGTGTGAGAATTTGTTTTCTCAAAAAAACTAATCATTTAGAGTCTATAGTATTATCTAAGTTGATAAGATGTTTGAAAGGTTTGTATAGGCGCACATCCAATAAAGTTGACTCATTTAGAAATTCTCTCCGATAAGTAGTGACATTGTTTTTAATTAAACATATTCATTTCGTGTGCTATAGTGCAAAGCATTGCATATGATGTTTGTCGTGATGATGTCTGGTGGGATGTCGTAGTAATATAGAGTGAAATCTCGTGATTTTGTTTTTGATGAGTGACAGTTTGCTATATATAGTATCACTATTTTCTGTAGGATATGATGAAATACTTCAAAAATAATATAAACAAAACAAAACATTATCATAGTCAGGTATATGGAGTTTACCTATATCAAAAAAACATGACTCATGTTTTTTTCTAAAGTGAGGATTAGTTGTAATGCTTTCCTATCAGACAGTCAGCACCTCATGACGAAGTCGTCATAGAATAAACAAAACGATTACCAAAACAAATAGTTTTCTATTCATGAGAAATCAAGAGATGTCAATTGATAATGATGACTAACTATGTTTTTAATACATCATTGAAAAAATCTTGCTAGTCAAGTAGCTAATTTTTCGAAGTAAAGTATCTATAGATTCAAGATTTTTCATTTTCCTACGCCATACTGAACCCAAAGAACCAACGCTGAAATGACTATTTTTCTATGAAAGTAGTTACATTGTTGTTATTTTACACAAATTATATGATATTGTTCATGAATGTAGGGTAGTGAAGAAAAAAAAACATTTCTATGAATCATAAAATAGGAAACAAATATTAAAGAAATAAAAATCTATTCGAGCTTACGTTAATAAAGGTAATTGATAGAAAAGGATTTTCGTATTCAAGAAAAAATATTCTTTGTTGTTTAGGTAATATAGAAGATGAAACGAGTTTAAATGGATATTTTGATGCAGAGAATCGACTGACAGTACAACATGGAAATACAAAATATTACTAGTCGAATGTCTAATGTAATTGATGTTGTTTTTGGGAACATAGTTTGTTGGATATTTTTTTTGTCATATGTTGTAAAATGAATAAAATAACATTAAGTATGGATATTGGCGAAGAAATAAACCCACTATTCACTAGAATCTCTCAAAAGTAGATGTTGAAAATCTGATCGAATCCGATTGAATATGAGATTTATGAAATACATTGGAAAAACATTTGATGTTGTATCTAGAGAAGATAATTACTTTATCTGAACAGCTGCTACACTACTATTTTTGTTGTTGAGGCACATGGACAATCAGCATGTTTTCTTCTATAAACAGAACATATTATGCTCAATAGTTCAGACAATGGTACATATTATGCAAGAAGTTGTGTCTTCGTATAATCAACAGTAAGCACGAGTTAAGGCCCCCCCCCCTCTCAAAAAAAGTCGATTTTCGTCAAGAAAATGAAAATTAAGATAGTACCATGAGGTGATAGCCCATGTTCTGCTCTTTCAGAATCACTATAGTTTTTTTTCCAAAGACCATTTTTTTACCGAGA
>OENT01000657.1:0-62902 GCA_900239685.1 Rotaria macrura
GACTTTTCACTGTAAGCACTTTTAATCGCTTGAATATGTGCGCTGAAAAGCGCTGAAAAGCGACCATTTTAAGCTGTTTTCAGCTAGCTTTTTCGCTGAAATTTTCACATGGGTAATGTGCCTAGATGACGTTAGATGCTGTTTAAAATGTCTTGCTTCATCAACTCACACCTAGTAATTGCATTGCAAACAAGAAGGTAGCAATACCGCAAATTTATTCACATAAAATTAACTGGTACACAGATCCACTACATATGTACCAGCCACATGACAACTATCGAAACATTTACTTTGATAGAAAACCAAGTATTAAAATAAACATTTCACTAAGAAACGTGTGTCCAAAGTACCCGACAGCTTGTTGGAACTACGTCTATGTTGATGAAACTTTGAGTTTTGGCTACGAACTATAGATGTTCCTTGCTGTTGAACAGTTTTCTAGCAATACTATGTATGATTTCCGAGAAAGATGTATGAAGCAAGTATCTATAACTGGTAAGAATTCACCCAGGTGGAACCAAACGGATGTTTTCAGGAGTGTCTCACTTTGCTAGCAGAGTTTATTATTATTCAGCTGAGTACATGTTCAACTGAGAGAGAGAGAGAGTTCGAATCGAATTAATTCAGATGTAACCATATAGATTCGATTGGATTCTAGAATTTCAATAACTGTGCTTGATTGAGTATCTATCAGTTCAAGAACTGTTTTCAAAATAATGACACATCGTTACTAAACTATCTTTGAAGCTTTAGAAATATTCGACATTCACGAATACCTATTCCACTAACAAGAAATATATATTGGGAGGTGGGTGTGGGTTTACGAATGGCTATGCATTGCTTGGGGGTGTCTCCCCATCGATGGAGGTGAAGGTAGTTCCTGCGGCTGCTTGCCACTCTCCTGTCCATAGCTATTCAAACGTTTGCCCACACCTGAATCAACAGACACCACCATATCCACACCTATAGCCGAAGACTAACACCCAACCACATCCTTACATATACTAGTCACTATTTCCGGTTCCCAGGTCAATTAAAACGGATATCCGTTACGGACCGTTGAGTGGACGCAGTTATACGGACCGTAACATCATTAAAACAGGGCCGTATACGGCCGTATTTTCACAGTATACGATCCTCTATTACTGTGCCCAGAAATAGTACCGTATACGGTCCTATTTTAATGATGTTACGGTCCGTATAACTGCGTCCACTAAACGGTCCGTATCGTTCGACCTGGGTGGCTATTCTTGTTTCATTGCAAAATATTATACACTAGTGGATTTTGGCAGCATTCACAATAATTCTAATAGCAAAAAAGCAGCCTTTGCAAAAGGTACATTCGGTATTTTGAAAATGTAATCGAAAGAAAAAAAATATTAGAAACCCAAAAAGTGCCCACCCCAAATACTATCCTATAAAAAAAATTCCAATTCGATCGAACATAGGATCGCTGAGAATCGGGGGCGAAAAAATTGAGTCATTTGTACCCATCGCATCCCCAATACCTCATACAGACAGCATTTGAGAACTTTAATTCTCGCAAAACTTTTCATATACTCTGCAAGATGTGCCTTCTACTAAAGTTTCAAAATTTTCTAATGAGTTCATCTCTTAATGCTCAAAAAACGGGGGAAGGAGCGGATGGGGTACCCTTCAGAGTTGTCAACCAACCGCGGAGTTCAGCTGCATGCAGAAGGCATCGTTTTTCAACAAATGTGTTATAAGATATACTAGTGAGTTTATTGTTAGTTTTTTTCACATTCTGTTCTATGGATTCGATTTTGGAATCAAAGAAATGCACATCCCCTAGTGAACATATACTTTTGCTATAGCACGAATTTGTTTCCTCCATACTAATAAAAAATTCGTCCATTTATTATTATCTCTTCTTTATTTTTCTAAAATGAAGAATTCCTTTATCTTTAATTTACGAACAATAAAGATTTTTAAAATTCTTTAATCTTCATTTTGTAGATATGAAGAATTTATTTATCTTTATTTTTCAAATATAGAGATTAAATTTATATTTACTCTTTAACATAAATATCAATAAACATAATGAGGCACCCCAAGCAGACAAGAGTTTGGAAACACGCGTTTAAACGCATCAAAGGAGAACGCGATTGCCACCCATTTACGCCCACAAATAAAACGCAATAAACGCGTGTTTCCAAATTCTTGTCTGCTTGGGTACTGAGTAGCTTCGAATGAAGACGAAGTACACGGCTATCTAAGATAAGACGTATTTCCTTATGGGGGGTTTGTTTTTATATTCTGTCTCGCTTCGTTTCTATCAACAATAAACTGGTTTCATGGCGTATGTATATTTCACCTGTATTTTCTTTCGTTCTAATGTCATACATTAATGTGTATACGTTTTCTTCTAGTATCTTCTGGTACAAATATATGTATATTTGCTTACGGTTTCGTTTATTATGATCTATATTCTTTTCTCGAGAATTCGTTCGTGTTTGGCACTTTCTAGCGAGTTCTCGTGTTCCACGTATCAATATATATATATCACTGTAAGGTATTTCGAATCAACAAACTATGATGAACTCTGTGGCGACACAACGATATGAAAGCTCATCAGAGTCCGATAATGAAATGGAAATCAATCAACAAGATATCAGAGAGAAGAGAAAAGTTCGACGTAAGCTTATTTGTATTGATGACAAACTTTTTCTGATGATCACGAGTCTCATATGACCAGGAAGCAAGAAATTAATATTTGTACTTACTCAGTTACTTATGCCACTTCACTTTAAAAAAAACTGTATATTTACCTAGATATTTACAATACTTTTCCTACAACATCGACCTTATTTACTTGGAGTTAAAATAAAAGACATTGCAAAAATCATTTTTTGTACTTAATATTATGTTCTATAAATAACTGAGCAAAAATTATTTCTTTACTTAGCATTTCAATACATGCCTTTTATAAACCGCCGTGTACTGGATCATAACCTAGGTGCTGTATCATAACAGTGGTTTTTATTGCAGCGGTTATTACCGGTTTTAGAAACCACGGTGTATTGTATCATAACCGCGGTTTTGAAGATACGAATAGATGGTCTGACTCCCGGTACTTTAAAAAACAGCCCTAAACCGCGGTTTCGAATACCGTTACCTACCGCGGTTTTTATGAATTTTTTTTTCCGTTGGTACATCTACATCCTTTATAGTTCTTGTTCGATAAGCTATATCCGATGTCCAGATGTTATCTTTAGGATCCTTGGATTATAGTCTTCCAACTCGTTACTTCATTTTGCTACAGGTGAAGCTGAACACTAATGATGGAGACGGCACATTGCATCTTCCTAACGGCTCAGCTAGAGCTTTCCACTTTCGCTGTTGGACGAAACCCTGTTAAAATGCGTGTCTTCACACTGTTAGTTGCCAGCTTTTATCCACTGTACATTAGAATTTTCGACGTGAACATGTTCGATCAGACAGCAGGTATCTCTGCTCCTGGCGCGGCGGCGGGAAAATAACACTTTTCAATGCAGAATTGACTGAAATATTACTAAAGACAAACTACAACTTTCTTTCGCACTTTCAATATTGTTTCTTGTAGCCACTAACCTCGGGTGATTCGGGGATAGGGAGATTTCACAAATTTTCAAAGCCTTTCAAAATACGTTTTCGATTTGGAGTACTCTCCCATGTCGTAATAAAGTGTCCCAATGCTGTTGTAGGTACTAGCTACGTCGAGGTCATTTTGAGGAACAGCTATTTCGCTGATTTGAAATGATCGATTCTATGATTCAAGGGCTTTCGAGTACTTGCCCAACCCAAGCAGACAAGAATTTGGAAACACGCGTTTAAACGCATCAAAGGAGAACCGCGATTGCCACCCATTCACGCCCATAAATAAAACGCAATAAACGCGTTTTTTGTGTTTTATTTATGGGCGTGAATGGGTGGCAATCGCGGTTCTCCTTTGATGCGTTTAAACGCGTGTTTCCAAATTCTTGTCTGCTCGGGTGATAAACAAGATGAAGACAAGCCGCTAGCTTTTGAAAGTGACTTCTTCTTATCCATAACAGTCGTATATTTTTAAGAAATAAGAAGAGAAAATAAAAATGTAGAACCCATGTCCCTTGAATCGGCTAAAAATTGTCGATTAATCGCGATTCATCGAAACGATAATCGTGCGCTGAATTGCGATAGAATCGCCGATTTTTCCCGATTATTTTAGCGATTTTTACGATGAATCGCGATTTTATGTTAGATGTAAACGTCTGTTTACTGATATTATCTACTATTTCATTGGTTCTTTTGGAGACACAGATTTGGATTTTTTCTTTAATTTAATTCCAGCTTTTTCGTTATCAGGTCTATCAGATCGTCCGATCTGTCCAACCTTGAGTTGGTCAAATTCTTACCAGACCACTTCAGTACTGTCCTCTCCAGATCATGGATCGGGATTGGCAATTACTTGATAAAAAATAACCAAGATATAATTTATCAGAAAAGAATATTTCGAAAACTTATTTGTTATCCATTGAACGGCATTATTTATATATGCTTGTTTATTCATAACAAAACGGTGAATGAATACTTGCCATGATTTATCAATGATTTTTGAAAATCAGCTCTTCTTCCATAATCGTGATAAAATCAGAAATAATCGCCGATTACGATAAATCACGATTTTACGCCAATATTTTAGAAAATCGCGAAAATCGCGGCGATTTTCACGACATGGGAAGTTACCAAAATCATGATCAAATGAAAATGAAAATAGTGCGTCTGTCGCTCCATGGATATATATATGTGTACACTACTGAATTTCGTATTGATTTAGTTGGCATGTTTCTCTGTTTTCTTCCGATTGGTTGCTATATAATTCAAGAATTTTTCATCTCAATCCTGTTAGTTTACTTTAATATGGCGCTGCTGATGCCACACAAGCGAAATCTTTGTGCACATTATAAAAATAAAAAGTAAACAAGAGAAAATTTGAGAGCTTAAAGAACGAAAAATTCTTAATGGGACTTTGAGAATGTTCTCTTTTGCAGATTCTGCTCATTTTTGATTTAGTTATCAAGCTTTCTTATGCATAAATTCAATATGTTATTATAAGTTGTTTATGCATATCTATGTGTGTCCCACCACAGTAGTCAAACGTTTGGAATAACGTCTTTAAACACTCAATCGGGAACGGCTATTGTAAACCATTAACACTCATTAAAATAACGCAATAAACACGTGTTTTCCGCAGAATTTTCACTTTGAGAGTGTAAAAACGGGCGAAAATTCCAATTATGAACGTCTAAGCACATTGTTTCTATAATTATAGTTTAGTTGTGAAGTTAAATGTGCAGGCGTGAAGAGCCACACTCTAAAAAAAATAAGTACTTTCCTGAACCCCTAAAAAGGTTCGGCAGATTTGAAATAGCATCCAAATGACCAGAAATGCTTAAAAAACGATTGTTCAGTTCTACGAAACTTTAAAAGGATCTTCTCATGTGCGCGTGGGCCGAACCCTCTTCTACGAAACCTTTTTTTAAGTTTCGTAGAACTGAACAATCGGTTTTTAAGCCTTTCTGGTCATTTAGATGCTATTTCGAATCTACCGAACCGTTTTAGGGGTTCAGGAAAGTACTTATCTTTTTTAGAGTGTGCCCGCACACACGCCCACACAATTCATTTCGCTGTTGCAATATAACCATTTCTACTTAATGGGAGTTACGGTGCTACGGCAGTAACAAATGTTGTATCAGCATCAATAAATTCTATGTCAGGTTGATCATCGTTGGTAAAATTCATAAATAAAATGAGTAGACCAAAGTAAATTTCTGAATAGCATGCAAGCAGTAGAAAAATGTATGGATGCATCAAAATACAATCGATAGTGGTGGCGATATCAATAATAACAAACAGGGGCGTACCGAGCCACTGATAGTGGGGGGGCGTAAATTTTTTAAGCGGCTAGGGAGCCTGGATTTCTGACTACGTGGGCTCCCCCCCCCCCCTCCCCCGAAAAAAGTATTCAAACGATCTTTTATAGTATAAAATTCTTCTATTTATTCGATGCGAATTTTTTTCCTCACTTTGTTTCCTCAAACCATAGGCTGTGCTAAAAAACACAAAAACAAAAATATTATTTTCAACATTTTCAAAAATTGTTTTTCGAGATGGATAGATCTAAATGCATTTCTAGATGCAATTTTTCGTGTCGATTACGAATTCAAATTTTGCATTTCCCTTTAAAAATATTAGGTTTTCACTTGGAAACCCAGCTGTAAAATTTTCAAAAATCTTAATTTGAATATCCTGACCAGAAAATTTTCAAAAAATGTTGAGTGCCTTATCGTTCGATACAGAACTTGCTTCTCTACAAAACGACTTGTTTAGCTTTTGCTATTATAGCTAAGGGCAATTTCTAAGTTGTTGTACAGTTTTCAAATTACTGTAAAGTTGATGAATTCCAGTTTCGATGTAGCAAGTTGATCCTTACATAAAACGATTTACAAATGCCAATGACCAATATGTATAAAAATTAAACATTTCTTAGCACGTTAAATGCCTAAAATTTGATACACAGAAACAGTGTGATAGCGTTTCGTTTGTTTTTGCATTTTCTATCCGAGTAAGTGTTTAGGAAAAAATTATTTTACTACTTGAAAGCCCATTCAATGTTCTATAAACCCGCCCTATAAGCGTTTGATTAGAAGAACTACTTTCTCAAAAAATACTAGGTTAATAGACGGGACTAAAGAAAAAAGGTCATTTTATATAAGAGCGTTACAGTACTGCACAAGCTTTCTGAAAGATCGAAGATTCCACAAGAAACATTAATCTTTACATCATTTATAAGATGGTGTTTGAAAGTGCTTTCTATCTCCCTCAGTTTCTGAGATAATTGAAAAAATTGTTTCAAAAACGTATTTCTGTGACGTTTGAACAAGTAGATTAGTAACTTATAAAAATGACGACAAAAGAAAAAACTACAGTTTTCAAAAATCTGACAATTGTTTTTGAGGGAAATACGTCTTAAATTTTATCTCTGTTAGTCCGGTAGTTGCAAAACTGATGGATATACGTTTTATATATTCTCACCATCAGGGGCATAATTCGGTTCTCAAAGCAGGGGGTCACAATATGGATAGAAGTAACATTTTTCTATCTTTGGACGAAAATTTCAAAAGCAGGGGGGCGTAGTATCAGTAAATTCTAAAAGCAGGGTGCCATTAATCTTCCATCGCCCCCACCCGCCCAGTACGCCACTGACAGTATATTCGAAAATCTTTTCTTCGCTAGATTTTTCAACTAAATAAGTCAATTTAAACCAAAATAACATTAATCTATCCTAAGCATGAAACGAAAATTTTCGTCGGATCTGACGTACACAAACGTTTTTATCGTTTTTCTTACTTAGACTAGTATACGATCTGTGTAGAAAAATTGAAGCCAATTATGTGAATTAGAGGTTAGTGCTTGCAAAGGCTTGCTCGAACTTTTTCCGAGGAACAAAAGAAAACATTGAATAAATAAATAGTTTTAAAACCAGTACATTCTGATGTCATATTCTTATACGTAGATAAATAGCGAACTTCGTCATATAAATATTTGTTAGATTTTACAGTCAGTCAAAGCAGTAGTGTAAGAAATACAAAAAGGTTTTGTCACTAAATCCCAAAAAGTCGAGGGGGTGTGAGTGACATCAGTAAATTCCAAAAGCAGGGGGGCGTAACGCTCCCCCCATTCCCCGGCCGGTACGCCCCTGATAACAAATTTGAGTTTTTACAGGAAATGAAAGCCTAATTAAAATCAAAGATGTGAATAAAAACATACGTTATCGTGTACCTCTATTTTGTATTTTTCTTACTTTATATTTATTTTTGTTATATTTATAGACCTTATTGCGCTAGACACTCCAATGATATCAATAGTATCCTTTCTTTTTATTCAGTTCCTTTCCTTATACTAAATCATATGTATTTGAAAGGGTTAATAATCAATTGAAGCACGTTTTAAAAAAATCGTCGAATAATAAACCCTAGGAAAGGGATCTATGCCAGTCTTAAACTGTTCATCTTATACTAATAAGCCCTTTTATAGTTTATTGTCAGCTTCGTAAACCCTTTAAGAGTTTACTATACGTTGCATTTTGAAAACCCCTTTAGGGCTTATTTTGTTTCCTAAATCCTTCTTAAGCTCATAAATCCTAAAAGGCTTTTGAAAGTGCAACGTATAGTACACCCTTCAAATTGGGCTTAAGTGGTCTAATAAACGCTTCCAGAGTTTAGGAAACTGACAATAAACAGTAAAATGGTTTATGATTGGCCTAAACCCTTCCTAGTGAAAAATTGTTAGATCTATGAGACTCTATGAGATTATCATCGGAGTTTTGGGCAACAAAATGATAATTATAATCGATTGAAATTTTCCGAATCCAAGATAATTTGATTTTTAATCAATAGTAACGTTTTAAATCCCCAGGTGAATGAATCCCATACCGAATCCGATCGGATCCTACGATCCGATGAAATCTTATGGGAATCCGGGTTGTGGAAACAGTAATGGATCCGACGGAAGTAACTTATTTTCTTATTTGAGTACGAATTAGCATTTAAACCCAACAGTAGAGGTCTGTCTGATCACACGATGAAATCCAATCGGATTCCGATAGTAGGATTCGATAAAATCCAACACTAGGGATCCGAATCAGGAATCGCAACCAGGAATCCGATAGGATTTCGTCGGATAAGTGAAACTCCGATAGAAACATGATCGGATGCCTGTCGGATCCGATCGGATCCAATGGTCGGAATGATTCTTCTGGGTCAACTATAATTTTGATTTGAAACAAGTTTTACTTGATTTGAATCAAAATTATACTTGATTTACAAGATTATTTTTGATTATAAATCAAATTATCTTCGATTTGGAAAATTTAAATCGATTATAATTATGATTTTGTTGCCCGAAAATCCGATGATATCTCATAGAATCTGATAAATTTTCACTGGGTTTTCTTAGGGTTTATTATTCTACGATTTATTAACGCCGTAATAAAGTACTCTATTTCCATATTCTCTTCATAAATTTAATAGTTAACATAATGATTTCAAAAATTCACGACAACATGAAGACATTCGTGCGTTCTCGAACATATAATAATTATAAATTGTTGTTATCATTGCATTAATTTATACCTCGGATGTGTAAAGTTCGATATTTTAAGCCAAATTTTGTCAAGTAGAATTGAATGCTAACAGATACTCAAAATCTCACTAGTGGGATCCACGATCTTTGAAGAATTTTGAGTCAAACAAAAGAAAAATAAGAAGGGTAATTTTTCAAAAACGGCTATGATGCGAGTGTGGTCAGATTACATTTAGTATACTCTATATTTCAGTATATAATTTTACACTGAATGTTGAGTATAAAAGGAAGAAAAACAGATTGATATGAAGTAAAATTTTCAATATAATATAGGTTTCATAGAAATGATAATACTTCATCAATCTTTCATGATGATAATAAATCTTTTGGAATAAACAGTCCTGGAACCGGTCAGAAGAATACCGGGGACTCACCAGTTGAAAAAGAAACATAGCTATATTTATTTTCTTTACTTTATGTAAAAAAAATTGTTGTTTCAAGTTTTTTCCATCAAGCATGATGCTGATAAAATATTTTTTTCATCAGGGCTGAAACCAGACCTGTTTAAAATATCGATCGGGCCTGTAGAGGCTGTAATTTCACTGATTGAAAAGTTTGAAAAATCTATTTGATCAACCCTATTTTTGGCCATAAAAACCACGATGTCTCTTTTTTTTGTATCAGAAATGCAAAAAAAGTGTTCAAAACGTGTTATTTCAATCATTTTTCTACCCATGTTGTGAATACCGGATCATCTTTTCCGGTAAATCGTGGCATTTGTCTTCCCTTCAGTAAATACACTGATAAAGGAGCCGGTAACCAGTCCGGTAAAACCACGGTTAACCAATAATTGTCTTGCCGTTTTTATTACATGAGTGAGATTCTCTTTAAAAAGATTCATTATGCTAAGTGTCTTTTGCATTTGATCCTAAACTACTTGATATGGTGAGTCATTTTTCTAAAAATTCGACATTTTTCTTCCGATACTGCCAGAATTTCAGTGGTAAGACATGCGACTTCAATCGATCAGCTCACCGACTGGACCGTTTTAAAAATTTCTTGCCGGTTTCAGTTGTGCTTTCGAGTTCTTATTCACAAAACAAAAATGCTCCATGATTCGCAAACATCAGGAATGTATTTTCTAGAATTCCACTCCAACTTGAATTACAATTCGTCAAGAATTGAAATTCTTCTAACTATATTTTTAAATACTTTTCTTATGATTCAATGAAAAAACTGTAAATCTTAATCTATGATTTAAAGAGTCAAATCTGACTTCATCGTTTTTCCCCGTGTTTTCCGAGATCTGGGATGATTTTGACGCTGTCAGTTATTCGGTATGCTGGATTTTCACTGGTTCAAGAGCATTCTGTAACCATACCGGTTTTTCGATTTCTTTCCGGTTCCAGCTCTGTTTTATTAGGTGCTTTTGGTTCCTCACTGTTTCACTTTTGGTCTTACAAGTAGAATAAAATCCTGCGATAGGTATTTTTATTTTAAAACTTCGTTTCACTCTTGAGTATACGTATTCCTAAACTTAGTAACATCATGAAAAGTGTTTTTCAAGAAAGATGTATTGCATAGTAAAAACTAAAATACGCAAACCGACATATTTCGAGGAAGGACAGTGGTTCAAATGATGTTGACAAGTCTACGACCAAACTTCGATCGTTGAATCAGTCGATTTATTTTCTCAAACTCAGCCAGTACTCTGAAATTTCGATTTATCCAATGCGGAAATTTTTTTCCCAATGGAAATGAGCTATCTACCTCGAATCGTGTTCGAAAATTTAGTAGTGGCATAAACCAAGAACATAGTTCAGAAGTTATTTCCTATTTTTTTGATAATAGTCTATGCCCAATTATGAAATTTCTTTTGCGATCTATTATTCAGATACGGATAAAATAAAATTTCGTGAAGACGAAGAAGCGAATCTACTTTATGGGGAAACATTTAGCAGTAGAATGTTATAAATATATTATCGGACTGATTCTCCAAGTTTATCCTGCCAACTTTTATTTGATTACAAGATGTTACTAATTCTCTGTCAGTACGATGTTTTTTAAAAGCTCGTTTCAAATTCGACACTGATCAATCATATAGAAAAAATCCATCATAGTGAATAAATAAATGTTTCCAAAAGGACACAAATAAAATATACACATTATACAATGTAATGTAATTTATTTTTCCATTTCAACTGATAGAATTCGTCTCATAACTATTGTGCGTCTTTTCTTCATCCATCTTTTTACATTCTCTTCTCACGCCTCTACATCATTATTTGTCGCTACAAGCACAGAATAAAGTTACGTGATTGACCGTATCTTTTTGTGCGTATGATTCATAGTCTTTCCCAATTGTTCTTCGTTACTGTCTGTCGTCATTTTCTTTCTACACTATTCATTAGTTTCTTAAACAACACAATGCAACCAGCATCATCCAACTCATCTAGTTCAATTCTACCAAAATCGAGATTCAACTGGATATTTTCGGCTGATAAGTTTACTTCAACACCTTCAAATCGAACTGGTATAACAACGGAAGAAGAATTAAGTTTAAGACAAAATGCAGCTGTCTTGATTTATGAATTGGGTACAAATTTGAAAGTGTAAGTATTTTAAAATTTTTGATATGATCAAAGCATTTTTAAAGAATACTTTTTGGTTAGACCACACTATTGTATTAACACAGCAGTCGTTTATATGCATCGTTTTTATATGATTAATTCATTTCAACGATTTGCTCGTCAAGTAAACAAAGAAAAAGTAACATTGTTGATTGTTCAACGTTTTTTCTTTTGTCTTATTAGAGAATATGTGCGGCATCGTTGTTTCTGGCATGCAAAGTCGAAGAATTTCCTCGTACTCTACGGGATGTTATTGACAACACTGGAAAAGTATTACGACGTAAAAAACCTGAAGAACTTACAAAAGAAGTAATATTAACATTAAGAGAAAAACGAATTATCGACGGCCAAAGAAAATGACTAAACTTATTCCTTCTATTTTAGATGATTGAACAATATGCTGAGGACATTGTTTTGCATGAAAATATTCTTTTATCTACTTTGGGTAGAAATAGAAAAGCAAAACTTTCAAACATTACTTTTTCGTCTTTGGTTTCTTCCATCTAGGGTTTTCATTATGGGTTGATCATCCACATTCAATCATTATTAAAACGATTCAAGCACTTGGAAGTAAGATGCAAATCGAATTTTTAGAAATAAACAAATGAAAAATCCTGAGAAGTTTTAAACACTATAAGACTCGTCGACATACTGTTTAATCATCAGATAATAAACGTAAAGAAGTTTGAGTTCTTAGTGACATTTGATAAAGACTCTGAGTTCTGTTTTGAGATTATCTTTACTTGAGTCTGTCGGTCTCATGTTTGAAATGAAATGACTCGAGATGAGTTAGTCACCGACTAGAAAAAATTAGTAATCTCTATTAATGAGAAACTTTCATTAAATCTTCAAACTTCTTCTCATATGCTTGAACATTACGCATGTACATATGAGTGATATCAAAACGCAAGACTTGTGTTCACATTTGTCTTATGTTTTTTGAGAATTTCATTATAAAATCACTCTACTTTTCTTCTAGGTCAAATCCAATCGTTACCAGAAAAAAGTAAGAGAAAAATTTTTGATTTTATATTTCTTGCAAAAACAAAAATCGCGACATTTTCTGATAGAATAGAATGTTAGTACTAATTGAGCTACAGTTCATTCTAATACATCCTATCATAAAATCGTATCGTTCAAATCTAAAGTAGACACTCAGATTTGCAACTAGGGTAGATAGAAGTCAAAGGACTATCCCCGTAAGATGCGATGCAACGATAAACAAAGGTTACAAATCATGTATTCAACCAGAAACATCACATTATTATTCATTTGTTTTAGCACCTCGTGAACTTGCTCAGACGGCGTATTACTTAGCAACGAAAAGGTGGTGATTTTGTTGTGAGCAAACACACATATTCACCGAATCCTTTTCTTGTAGCATTCTACTTACGTCATTTTGTGTGAAATATCCACCTGATCTTATTGCCTGTTTTTGTGTACATTTGGCTGCTGCTTGGCTTAAAATAGAAGTAAATATAAAAAACAACTTGTTTTTTTTTTGTTAATTGTAATCCATCTACCATTTAACTTACTCCTACTCTAGATTCCTCCACCAGCATCAGTAGCAACGACAGGCAATGGATCTGATGGTACAGTAACAGAAAACACATCCAACAAACGTTGGTTTCATCTTGTTAATGAATCATTTACGGAAAAACAGCTTGGCGGTAACACAGAAAAAATATAATGTCAATAAAAAAAAAACTTAATTTTCATAATTTAGAACTTGCTGATGAATTTCTGGCTATATATGAAAAGTGTCCGGATAGAATTAAAAAGAAACTGGTTTATCAAAATGAACGAGTCTGTTTGATGTATATATATTCATGTTTTCTTTTTCTCTACTTTCGTTTATTCGATTAAGCAGCCACATTCTACATCAATTGATGGTCCATCATCATCTCAGCAGCATCCATCAATGCCAAATATTCCACCTCGTCCGATCGATTTAGCTGATAGTGTCGTACCACAAGGTGCTATTCGTGAGAAACTTGAACCGAGACAGCATCCAGTAGCAGCACAGGCTAATCGATCTGTCCAACCACCGCTTCCACATCCTCCACCACCATCATCATCATCCATGCCTATAAAACGTGAACCAACAACAGCTACTCCAACATTTTCATCATCAAATCGTCCACCGGTGCCACAACATAATTCAGCATCGTCATCTTCCTCGTCAACATCAGCATCCAGAGCACCACCATTTCAACATCCGCCATCTTCTCATTTTCCAAATCATCATCACGCAAATAATAACTATAATAATCAACACTCACGTTATCCACCACAACAAGCACGACCTGGACCACCACCTCCAAATCGATCATCACAACAGCCACCACTTCCACCTTTACAACATAGTAATATTCAATTTTTACTGTTTTCTACTTTTCGAATGACGATCTAGATACTGTATTAACATATAGGACACTACGATTCCACTTCTAGAACCTAATATCTTGAAACGGTCTCACTAGCACTTCTTCAACGCAATGATCGTTGTTCTAGAAAATTTATATTGCATAACACACAGTGCCACCGTTTTGTTACTTTATTATTGATACAAGTAAAGTGGCTTCCTTTCTTTGTCAGTTCTAGTATGCTCAATAGAACGTTTTAGTACGTATTCTATTAGTCAGAAAGAGGATTTCTTTCTACATGATTACTTCCACTTCGAGCGTCAGAATTCCAGTGTAAACTTCCAAGTATTTACGACTCGTGGTAAACAGTGGGCTCATTGTCTCAAATACGTATCACTATGTTAAGTTGCTCTCCGAAGAAGTAACAGTTTTCTCGAATGAGGCGTTTGCTTCAGAAAAATTCAAGATCTTGCAGATATAGAATGAGTACCGTGACGTTGTAGTACATGAACTTTTTCCTTGTCATCTTCGTAGAGAACTAGATTGAAATGTTCGTAAATGAGTGTCGGTTAGTCACCAATGGGTGAGCAACTCGATCGATTTTTCTCATTGAAATATTCTCAATAGTTTCCTAAAACCGTTTGATGCTTTATTTAGATGTGGATCGTAAACCGCCACTACCTTCGCATCCATTTGATCATCCCCCACCGCCGCCACTACCATCACAGCCAGCACCTCCATCAGCATCGAATCGACCACCCTATGGTTCACAACAACGAAGTGGTCACTACAACAATGTTCCACCTCCATCAAATCCTTTTCCTCCACAAGCAGCTTTTGGTCACAATCATCCTCCATCCTTAATGCATATCGGTGGTGAAAAACGCCCGTATGATCAATCTTTTGATCCAAACAATCATAAACGACCTCGACCATCTTCGTCTTCTTCGTCGTCATCATCTCAACAATGGAATAATAAATAGAGAACATGAAGAGAAAAACAAACGATAGTTTTTTCTTTTCTAGAAGTCAGATCAAAGGCAAACATGAAGCATTTTTTTCCGCGAAAAATCTTAAACTCTCTCGTTTTGTCTTTGTTCGTAAGATTCGTAGATAGTTCACGAGTTTTTTGTATATGAAACAAACAGAAAACTAAAAAAAATAAATATGTATATCTGTTCCTTATTCGATATATTTCAGATGGATAAATTTGAAAT
Organism: Rotaria macrura; assembly: GCA_900239685.1. Lineage (NCBI taxonomy): Eukaryota > Metazoa > Rotifera > Eurotatoria > Philodinida > Philodinidae > Rotaria > Rotaria macrura. The sequence continues at coordinate 15,337 of OENT01000657.1, forward strand.
TGATAATTGTGTAAAATGGATCGAAGAAAATAATTTTAATATTGTTGCATTACAAGTACCTGATGAAGATCTTGATAAAGTACAAGATTTAATAGATGTATTAACATCAACCGTAAAGACTAGAGATATAGAAATATATTTGGTTGGTGATGGATGTCCACCCTGCTGTAATGATATATTAAATACTCAATACTGTCATGCACAAGGTTTAATTCATTTTGGACACTCCTGTCTTTCATCACATGTTGACGATAATCAACAAGCTATCTCTATATTCTATGTTTTCTATCAACGACCACTACCGTACGTTGTTTACATACTCATTTATCTAAACTTAATAATTAAGAATCAAACTTTCAAAATCAAGACATGTTTAGTAACGAAAACAATTTTGATCGTGGAAATTCGGCACGATGAAATCTAAATAGTTTCTCAGCGAAAAACTTTCGATAATCGATCTATTTTTCTAGATCTCATAGTTTTATTCTCTCGATTCGTTAGTATGAAGTCATAGATTCAAACTGAACATTGATTTCAACATTTGATATCTTTAACTATTTCAAATTTTATATCTATGAAATACGAGTATGATTCTAGAGTTTGACATGAGAAATGAAAATGACACGACGAATAATAAATTCATAGATTGTCACACACAAAAAGAAAAAAAAATGATAAAGATTTTTATTGATTATTCTCCTACGATAAAATGAGTAGATGTCATTGAAATTTATCTTTCTGTTTATTAGGGAAGACGCATTAACGTTTCTGACAACAAATCATGATGATAATAAACCGTATTGTCTTGTTTTCTATGATCCATGTTTTCGCGATGCCATCAAACAATACTCAACATCTTCGAAACATTTTATTTTCTCAATGATTAGTTCACAATATTCTACTGATGCTTTGTCATTGTCACTATATGGTCGTTCAGTACAACTGCCTGTTTTACTTGATCCATCAAATTATTCAATAGTTTTCATATCACATTCAAAAGCTTCATCAAATAATTTTGCTCTCTATTTCTATGCATATGATTTTCGGTAATAGAACAAAGATAACAACTAGCCAAGTTAGATATGAAAATATGTATCATATTTGTTTCTATTGTTTTCAGTTCATTTCCATCTGATTCTTCTGTATCAAGTAGAAAACTACTAAGTAAACGTATGTATGCTATTGAATGTGCACGCAATAGTTCATCCTATGGTTTACTTATATCATCAAATTCATTATTAAATTTGCCATCGACAATTCATACATTACTTGATCGTTTAAAAAAATTATTCGACAAACACAATCGTCAATATTATACATTTCTAATGAATACATTATCAATAACAAAAATGAATAATTTTGAAAAAACTATCGATAGTTATGTTCTCTGCTCGTCATGTACAGAAAGTATGTGGCTTGCACCTGAATTCAAACAATTTAATATACCATTGATTAGTATTATTGATATTATACAAGCATTTAAAAACGAGGACGATGAAAATCTATCAATGATGTATTCATTTGATTTACGACAAATTTTATCTACGATGAAAATTGTGAATGAAAATGATACAAATCAAAACGAAGATAGTACTGCATTGGTACTTAAACATCCCAATAGTCTTGCATTACAACAACGCGACGGAATAAATCGAGGTGTTGACGGTGGTAGTACTTGGTGGGGTTTACAAATAAATGATAGTAACAATGATGAAAAAGAATCTAAGTCTATATCAGAATTGAAAGAAGGAAAATCTGGTATAGCTTCTGGCTATATCAATGAAAAATTTTAAGTCTATTTCTTTCGATTGTTATATCGTTATGTTGTTTCAGATATTTTATTTCTTTTAAATATTTACGTCGTAATTTCTTATTCTATTTATTTGGGTATTTGAACAGGTAAGGTCGTTAAACGTTTACAATCTTAGCTTCACATCATTGAATAGTTCATCAGAATCTATGAGATACATTCACACGTCCGATAAAGTAATTTTCCAACGTTGCGAAATAATCTGCGATGTATTTCATTCGAGAATTATAACCAATGACGAAATAGTGATTCACCTGAAAAATGTTGAAAGTAGAGAAGTCATATTACATGTATGGGTGGAGTAAGTGACGCCGTTACTTTTGACGTTTTTTTGCGTTTTCGTCATTATTCAGGTGAATAGAAATAACTGAGGAAAATTGTAGAAGACGATGTTCGGAATTTTCTATTAGCTATACACGAAGAAGAGGCTCCCATCTTCAAAATCAAGAGAATTTAGAAATTACCAAGAAATGACGGAAATTTCCTTGTGGTAAGTTGACCGTTGAGGGGAAGATTTTAGTTGTAAAGGAAAATTGCTTTTGAGTAAGGCAATTTACTTTTTGGGAAATTTGAGCACTACTGAAATAATATTAGGAAGAAAAAATGTTGCATTGGAATTGTCTCTGTTTAACAGTTTTGATTCATTTCTTCATTCGAAAAATACTCGGTTGATGATAATAATGTTCTAATTTCCAACCACACATAAGTATTTTCTGTTAGTTATGTTGCTAGTTTTTGACTCGTTGTGAGACTTAGAAATGTATTAGTTTCCTACCGTATGAGAATAACATCCTAGCAAGAATCATCTACTGTGTTTATCTATATAAGCTGTAAACTGTGACATTACGATTAATTACTGTTGTTTAATAGATTCAGTTTTTATTCTTGTATTCGAATAGCTAGTTATCGGAACTTCAACACATTCAAATTGAAAGCTTTAAAAATATACTACTATATCCTGAGTTGCAGAAAAAACGAAGACCACGACTCATGTTTCATTCATTGTAGACAACTATACTTCACGACTATAAATCTTTTTAAATAATCTGCATAGTAAATTTTTCTGGTAATGTTGATAGAAAAAAACAGGATTCGTCTTCACAGACTAATCTGAGATGCGACTACAGCTTAAACAAAATCATATAATATAGTCATAGTATTTCTTTTTCAAAACGTCTTTTGTCAAGCATTCACTTAAAGTGTTAAAATTTATCACACATTAAAATAGAAAATTGAACTTAGTAAAGGGCAGATTGAAAAAAAACATTTACCCGTATAAATTATATTTTATATCTATTTCATGACCCTTCATGGAATTCGTTGAAAAATTTATTGCTTAGTGTATGCTTGACTAATGTCACAATTTTCTAAGCCAAAATGAATCACTCTTACCAATTTTCATAATCTCTACGAATAAAAACTTAGACGTAGTGGAAAAGAAGTTCTCTAACCAAAGAAATTTCCATTGGATGCTGATCGATCATTAAAAATGTCCGGAGAATCATTTCACTTACTAAATTTCTTTCCGAGAGAAATAGAATTATTTGTCGACATAGTTCAACCAGAAGCACTCTCTAGTACCTTGTGTTTTAGAATAAAAGTTGACATGATCAAACAATAGGATTTCCAATAATTACTATTTCGTAAAAGGAAATACTAAAAATGGCTAGAAAATATTCGTGCACAGTTTAAAGTTGTTTTTTTATGATCGTTGTCTCATTGAGGATTCATTCCTTCAATCTCTTTTCTTGGGAATGTGACAACCATGTATGTAGGCGACTAAATGAAACGCGAAAATTGAATAAGAGTAGAGTACAGACAAAAGGAAAGGAAGAAACATTCATACATACACAGGTCAAACAATACGACACCGTATATGGAGTCGTACTGATCGACCTGAGTACATATGTCAGAGTCCAATCTCGAATCTATTTAGAACAATCTGGGTCGTCGACTTTGGACTGGTCCAATGTTGGATAGGAAAAAAAAATTTGATTTAAATTTCAATTAGTCTCTTGATAATTGTTGGATTCAAATTCTTCTTTCATGACACTATGTTGAAACAGTGATGCGTTTGATATCGTTATCTTCGATGAAGAAATTAAAGCACACTTTGTAAATTTGCTAATGGATGTCTACGGAAGAACATTTTTTATTAAAAATTATCAGTAAGTCTTTAGATTTTAGTGTAATTTCTTCATCGATCATTCCAATACATGAGACACGGTTGTATCAACATACGTAGTCCGGCACAAAGAATTCAAGTTGAATATCTATCAGAAAACTAATTGAAGTTTTTTTCCGATTCAACATTGAATTAGTCCAAAGTCGACGACTCAGTTTGAATTGAGTCAGAAATGGCTTCGTGTATGTCCAAAGAAGTCAGAGATCATCAAAGTATTTTCCATTTTTTGCACAGTTTATCATTGAACAATCTAATAACGCGTTTCGAATCATCAAGTACGAATGCTCATACAAACACATGAGTGTAGACTATAATACAATGAAGTCTTCATAATCAGAAACTTGATAAAAATTGAAAAACAATTGATTTCATTTATTATTAGTTGCTTACGGATTTCAAATCAACTTTTACTTTTTAATTGTCATGTTCATATTCTTTTGATCATTTGACTTCATAATGACTAATGATCCAACAGCTAATCAGAAAAGTTCAGAAGAATCTATGGAATCATCTAAAATGAATGAAACAACACAAATCAAACGATTAAAACCAAGTCTTTGTTTGCCAGCCGAATATATATCAAAAATTAATTTGATGCAATTTGCTCAAATAGAACCATTAAATCCGTTAAATGTACCACATCCACGTTCTGGTCATCGTGCTGTTGCCACTGAGTCTGATTTGTGGATTTGGGGTGGTTATTTTCCACCACAAAATGCTCAACTACAATCTGTCTTTAAAGAGGTATGTTAAATTAATAGCTTATTTATTCGATTTGTTTGTTGTTTCTGTTTGATGTAGCTTTGGCGATTTAACTATGCCCTTCGACAGTGGACACTAGAAACTACAACAGGCGACGAACCAAACTTAACTCTGGCTTCACATTCAAGTAGACTTTTTTTTCAGAATTTTCTAATGATTCTTATCTAGTTTGATTAATCATTGATGTTATTATATTCTAGTGTGTTTATATCGCAATTTCGTATTTGTTTACGGTGGTACAGGCTATCCGTTCGGTCAAAATGTTTCTAATATATTATATATACTTGATTTAAAACGACTACATTGGAAACGATGTCCGTTAAGCAATCAACAACTAGAACTAGTCTATGGAGCAGTAAGGTTCTTTCTTAGGTATGTTCTTCATGTGTATATCAAGTTGTTTTCCGTATTGATTAGAGTATGATTGTACACAATGATCATTTGTATATTTTGTGTGGTACAAATAGATGGAATTATAATACCAATGTATATGATATTTATTTACCAACATTAGTTTGTACGCAAATTGGACATACATTTGATGAAATTGAAGATTTTAATGAAAATGGAAGGTAAGAAAATCTTCCGAATAAATAAATTTTGTTGGCATCACTTTTGTTTTCTATAACTCACATGCAAATAGATATCGACAAGAAGTGTATTTGTATAATAATAAGATATTTTTATTTGGTGGTGGTGGTAGTTCTGGTGTATCATTTTCACTAGAAAATGTATGTCTATAGAAGCATTCATACGTTATTGATTAATTAAATCAAACTTTTATAGCTACCAGTTTTTGATCTGAACACTCAACAATGGTCGTTCGTTCGTACTAATCCAGATCCGATTCATAGTGAGTATACGTGGATTGAATATGATACTTTCCTAGATTGAGAATTTATCAAACAATTCAATAGGATCTGTATACACTGAGAAAGGTAAAGCATGCAGATATCTTAGTATTTTCATACATACTAAGCTTACAAGAACATATTAACTTAATTTAGCAACTTGACGTCGACCTCTCGAAATTTTACGAGAAATTAAGTAAGAAAACATTAGTTTGAATTTTGTTAGAATGAGTTTAAAATTTTAATTGGACTGAATTCTTCCTCTAACGAGACATCCAATCTCACAGATAATACGATGATGTTTTGAATCTGATTTAAAACTGTGTGTATCTGATCTCGATCATATATTCAATCGAATTATGAAATCTATGTATGATAAATGACTTTTATTTCTTCAATAGATTTCCCTCAAGCAAGAAAATTTCATTCAGTATTTCCCTTTCGTCCTAATCAAATAATAATCTTCGGTGGTGCTTATTTCGAACATGAAACCAGTAATCATGTTCCTGTTCGTGGTAATTTATGGATATTTGATTTAGAAAAATTAGAATGGTCTATGTCACAGTCATTAAAAATGTTACAACCGACTTATTTTCATGCTGCTGCTATGAATGAAGTAATGAATTGTTTGTTTGTTTGTTTGTATGTGTTAATCTTTAGACAAGTATTTTTTGTTAGCGTGGTGAAATATGGAGTCATGGAGGTGTAATAAATGATCGAAGGGCCAGTACTTTGGAAGCAAGAATAACAACACTTTACAAAATGCATAGCCGCGTTCTCAATCTAAGTGAAATAGCATGGAATTATTTTTTAAATTGTCTTTCGGATAGAACTAGTCTTCTACAGCAATCGAATCTGTTGAAGCAATTAAACATTCCGGCACGATTTATTGAACGCATTCATTAGAAGAAGAAAAAAAATTCTCATCAATTTTATTTTATTGCCTACTGACATACAAATGTTTTCATGTTGTTTTCTAAGTTAATATTTATACTGTTTAATGTAGCAAATACAAAGCCCTACTGGCAAGTTTTTAATAAATTGTTGAATGATCTTTTTTTGCATAAAAGATTTATTGTGGAAGAAATTCATTGAAGTTTTCATTAACATGCATCAATCTTTGACTTTGAACAGAAAACCATGGGCAAAAAAAAACTAATTTCGTATGTCAACATTTACAAAATTTTAAATTCATTCAATTCCATCAGACACAATAAAAATATATGGCTGACTTTTCATCATCCGTTCAAACTTCCGTATTTTCCGTTACAGAACAAAAGGGCGACAAACAAAGATAGATACACATAGAACCATGATATAATCCAGATGCCTAAACATACAATAAAATTTTCTACTTTGTCAGCGTATACGAGATTCTAAGAGACGCAACGTTAGAATTGCAGTTTTATTCTTTTTCAGACTTCAATATATTTTCAATTTCACTTGAACAACATTCAATTTAATTTAACATCTAAACTGGACCAAATTCGTCGTTCACAAGCTATTTGAATTTCATAGAAAAATCAACGATTTCACAAAATAAGAGATTTAACCTTTAGATTAGAATATTTCTCAAAATGAAACTACTCCAGTCGTTTGTGTAACCGTCATTTCATTGAACTTCTCTCTCCTTTCTACAATAAACTAGACTAAAAGGTGAACCAGTCAGAGTACTATTGTAATTATGTAACAATATTAGACAATCGAAATATAGTGTTTTGAACAGTGAAATTCATTGTCTACAAATCGAAAGTCCATTGCACAGAAGATATGTTGGGTAGTTGAATAATAATTGATAAAAAAAATGTTAATGCTCTGAGAAGCTTGCCATTTAATATTAGATATGATTATTCATAGTTAGAGGCTTCAACGTAGATTCGTACATAAATTGATAAAATTCCAACGTCAGATTCATTTATTCTGTTGGTGAATCTATCATAAAAGAAACTGAAGGCTATAGCCTACGGGAACATAAATACGATCTTTTCTAACCTGCTATTGTTATTAATACCCAAAAAGCTTTTTCAAGGACTTCAAAGACTAAATGAAATTTCGAACTGTTCAATTCGATGTGACTGTATTTCTTTGTAATATGACTCTGTGTACACTAAATTTCTATTCATTTTTAAGAATATAGAGAATACGTTTCATGATTTCTACGACATTTGTTTGAAGTCATGTTTTGCAATTCAATAAAAAGGTTATACATGTACATCAATTATTTAAAAAGAAACAAAACATCCTTTGTTGCTTCAATCAAACTAGCATTGCAATACATAAGTGAAGAAATAGGAAAGTAGAATAGAAAACTCTAGCATCATGTTTTTCTCCGTTTAGTCACTGTAAACAACAAACCATCTGAATACTCCATCGTATTAACAGTATAATTAAATTATCGTCTGCCAAGATTACTTATAGGGCCATTGTTTTTATTTGTTTTGCTCTTGCTATACTTATAAACTATAGATGATTAGAGTTAACATTTACTGCAGACATCAGTGCTTTTTCTCGATAGATTTTTTAGATAAGACTAACTGTGATTCTTCTCCGATTCATCTGCGTTTGTTTTTTTCTTCGAACAGTGATCGATCGGAAGTCATAATTTGATATTGAACTGTATCCAACATTGGCATCTGTACTTCAGACAAAAAAAAATCTAAACGTTTCTTAATGACAATAGTTATCATCACAAGTAGTTATCAATTAAGTAGTCATAATTATTCTTTAATTACCTTTTTTTAAGTATTAATAGAAATAGACGTTCTTGTTTTACTTTTAAATTAGAACAACGAAATTTCTTTTACATATAATTAAAATCACTTTGAAACATTTTTACCTATTTTAAATTACAGGCGAAATGAATGTATGCTATTCAATAAGGTTCTTTTTTTTACTTGCTTCGATCTATTCTATACAAAAACATATTACAAAAAAAAAGCGTAATAGGTTCTTGTTCAATATTTAATGTGTAACGAAAATTAATTGCGTAAGTGTAGTCGACCAATGTGAAACAATAAGAATATAGTACAACCAACACTCGGAGCGAACAGAGATATCATAAACAAAATCACGATAAATCTTGAATGATTGTCAAATATGCCAATTGTTGTATGATCAATGTTGGTTATCTCGGTGCTGTTCAAGTTCAAAGGTGCCATCGTCTGATGTTGATGATGTCAATGTGTACCAAGATTAAGAGAGAACAAAACGAACAATCTTGATAACATGCTACTTTTCTTCGCCACATACATTATAAAACAGAAACTATTTGCTCTTTTGATTAAACTTCCGAAGAGAAATGTGAATTCATGCATAGCTGTGAAACATCATAAAATGCATTATGTTTACCGAAGTAGAATATTTTCATGACGACAAAAATTCTTTAAATCGAACATAATAATTATGATTCTTTTGAAAATCTAAGATGAATAGAAGAATGATGGTATAAAAGAAATTATGTTCTTTTCGCCACAAAATTTTGGTTCAATTGTCTGTTGTCAAATCAGAATATTAATTCAGCTATATTTTCAAGGTCTATTTTAGTGTCCATAAGTCATTTTGCTAAGCATTTTCATATACTTCTACAACGTTATATCATTTTTGTGCTGTCAGATGTTACTAAATTATTGATTGAATGAAAAGAATTTTTTTCTCTCTTTCCACTTCGTTCACAAGTTACCAAACAGTTTATTAATGCTTCATATTTTTCCTAGAATCTTTTTCTTTTATTATTTCTTCTTTTTTCTTTGTTACTAGGCTTTAATAGATCTTCTTTTGCATACATAAAATATGATGGTGCAACAGCTTGTCACATAAAATTTATTTTAAACTAAATGTAATCAACGAGCATATATTGTAGTATTAATATAAAATAACAATAGAACGCGCTCGATTTATTACTAACAAATAGTCAAAGATTTGTAAAGAAAAACCGAATGTCATGGCATCATGTGGAGTCTTGCTTTCATATTTCTTTCAGTTAAGTAACAAGAAACATGATGGTTAGTGACATCTACAAAAGAAAATCATCATTGAAAATATCGCTTATAAAGTTCGTTTCTTGAAATAAAGAATAAAGCTGACCGATTAATATTCTCGTATAAAAAAAACAAAGTTTCTAAATGGTCAAAGTTGTTTCATTGGTTATAACATGACATCTAGTACATGATGATAATGGCCGTTATTGACCCAAATTTTTGCGGCTTTTACCCATTTATTGAATTCTTACGTTCTGTATTATATATCTTTCTGTTCCAAAGCTTTCCGCTGCCATGAAATGAACCTTTTCCGTTTGTGAACTTTTGATGCATCTATTGAATCAATCATTTCTATTGAAAGATTGTCGCTGTTCAAAAAAAAAAAGTAACCTCAAGTGTGTATTGTTTTTTATTTACAAATTCTCAAGATGATTTTTTTCTTGATCCATCATTTTATTACGAACTCATGTAAAGTATATTCACAATATTCTAATACAGATAATCATAGCTTATGCACGTTATTCTTTTACAAAATATCAACATATTCTCGTCTATACAGTGATACGTTGATTGATTGATTGATAAATTGCCAAAACGAGAATGAGAGCAATTGTCGTCACTAATAAATATATCATTTTTGATTTTCTCCGTCTTCTTCTGTTCTGTGTTGAATTTCACAGATCAACCTGGGTATCCGTCTACTTTTCTTTTTTTTTTTCGTCTGTTCTTTTTCTAACCACTACTACTACCACCACCATCATCATCATCATAGCCAAAAGATAATCGCTTCTTTATGTTCCGTTTATTCTATAGGCAAATGTATATGTGCATGTTCGTTCTTTTCTTCTGTCTCTCTCCCGCTCTCGTCTCTGTACTGTTTGTTCACATCGCTGCCGTTGATGACCTCGCCTTGACTGATACTGGATATATGTAAAAAAAAATAGTTATACATACATAGTACTGCCCGGAATACTCGTGTCTATGTATTTATGTTCCTCTTATGAATGTAATTATTTTCGAAATTTTCTAGACTTGTACCAAAAAAGAAAAAGAGTATTGCTCAAAGATTTTTTTCTTCTTCATCGTCTTCATAGCATCTGTTGCGTGTCACAATTGCGATTTATGTTTTTTTTTGTCTCATTCATACACAGTACAACTGAACTCTACAGGATGATGACAAATAGAAACAAGCTGCACGTAAGAAGAATCAATATTAGAGATCATTTTTCATCATCAGTAAGATGACGACATGGATTGTATTCCTTTTATTTCTACTAAGGTGATACTTTATTTTTCTTTTCAATAGAACATAGTATCAATGAGTAAGCACAGTGAACAGATCGATTGTGTTGATATTGAGATTTACTAGGATATTTTTTTTTCATAAGTTTTTCAAATAAGTCAAAAGTGAGTATAAAAGCGCAAAAGAAAATAAGATATGAAATTCGATTTGATTATTCTATTACTTTTATAAATTAGTTTGTGTTGTTATTTTCATTCTTAGGTAGAAAACTTCTTTTTTTTCCTTAAATTTCTTGAGCGAAGTTTTTTTTTCTCGAGGCTAAATAAATACTTAATAATAGATCTTACGCATTTGCTTGCCTCTTCACAAAAGTTTATGTTTGTCCTTGCAGATTTTCAAAATGCTCTTTCCAACGAGAAAGTACTATTCGTTATGAATGATTTTTTTTTCTATTCGATATGAATTCAATAGCTTTGATCAAAGCAATTTTATTCATCAAAAGAATAGACTCATATTTATTTGAGTGTGTATGTTTTATTTTAGATAATATGCCAGGTGAAGGTGATAATCAATCGACAATAAATGGTAAATAAAAATATTGAATTCGATCTTAAATAAATACTGACATGTAGATACTGTAGTGTTGTGTATACTAGTAATAATAATACTAGTAGAATATTACCTATTCGAATGATATTCTTTGGCATTGATATGAATGAAATAGGAAAGGTTATAGCCTACTCTATACTATTTTGTTTATTGAGTGAACATTATGAGATTAACACGTATCCTTTTCCTATTGTTTGTCGAACGATGTCAAAACATGTTTCTCTTTTTGTTGGATATCCGTGAATAAATCTCAGTTAGTTCAATTGAATCGGTTCTTTTGTTTTGTTTTCTTTTCTTATTGACTATTTTTAAATGTTTAGAACGTTCTTCAGCAATACTCTTGAATTCACCTGAATTTCATAAGGAATTAACAAATTTATTAATCAATGAAGGAAATACAGAACCACTTGAAACACTTTCAAATTTGCTTTTGCCAATAACGAAACTTGACGCAACAGCATGTAAAAGTATAAATTGATAATGTTGTCTTCGAGATTCAAATAAAAAATGAATGAACATTTTCTTAGGTCCTGTTTGGCCTGTTAACGACATACGGGGTATTGATAGTCGTTCATATGCTAAAAATGAACGTTATTTAAGATGTAAATTAGCTTCACTCTATCGTGTTATTGATCTGTATGGTTGGAACTATGGTACATGTTATAATCATGTATCGGTAAGATTGAATTTCAATAAATATACATGCATATGTACATGTATGTATCAATATTTGTTTTCTTGTTGAAGGTCCGTGTTAATAATAGTACAGATCAATTTCTCATAAAACCAATTGGTTTAGCGTTTCATGAAATAACTGGTTCGTCTCTTGTTAAAATTGATTCTAATGGTAAGACATAAATAGAAGAGAGAGAGAGAGACAGACAGACAGACAGTGATTGAATTTTTATCGATCTAATTTTAGGTTCAACTATCGATCCTGGTAGTACAACATTTGGTGTCAATGCACTTAGTTTTTCATTATATTCGTATGTTTATAAACACCGTCCAGATATCAATTGTATAATTCATGTTCAAACACCAGCTGTTACAGCTATTTCTGCAATGAAATGTGGTCTTCTATCTTTAAGTCAAGAATCACTGGTTTGCGGTCAAGCAACGACACATACAATTCATATAGATTTAACAACGAATCGTTTATCTATCGATGAAAATATTCAACAGTCAACGGCTAAAGTTCTTATACTTCCTAATTATGGAATGTTAGCATGTGGTACAACAGTAGAAGAAGCATGGCATATAACATTTAATCTCATATTAGCATGTGAGGCACAGTTACGAGCTGTTTCAATGGGTATGGATAACTTAATTTTGCCATCGGAATCTGCATCGAAACAGGTAAATATTGTTTTTGTTTATTTATATTTTTGATAATTGAATATTAGCAAATAAATGTCTTCTGTTTGATTTAGGTTACAAATACAGTTGGTAGAGGTGGTGGTGGAGTTAATACAACGGATACTAAATGGGCTATCGGTGAACTTGAATGGTCAACATTAATGATTGTCTTAGACAGAGCTGTATGTTTATACTTAAAAGCATTATTTATAATTAAGATACTATGTTGTTTCGAGATTGAGAAGATATACATACATTTTTTGTAAAGCTCTTTATCTATTAGATAGAAGAAGTATAAAAAAAGGATTAAAATTTATACTTGGAACGTGTTATATATAATTGAATAAGAAGTTTCAAAACGAAGGGATGTAAACTGAATAACTTCATCAAAGATTCGACAATGTTTCTTACGTAATTCACCGTATTCTTTACTAATCATATTGCGAGAGACGAATTGTCTGAATCATACTTTGACCTTTAGATGTCAAGTTCTATGTCGATTACTGAAAGTTGCAGGTTGCAAGCTATTCAACTTACAAACATATTAAAACTAGATATAGATAACGCCTTAATCCTAACGTCTTTACATTCAGACCATCAACCTGCATGACAACACAAGAACAAATGTTATGCTATAAATAGTCTATTTTTTAACATGAAAGCTAAGTTTAATAAGTTCAAATACATTGTTTCATTTCTCAATAGACGATTGGATATATATATGTACGTATAAGAAAAATAAGTACCAACAATTGATCAAAACAAAATAGAATTTCTTTCCAAGTCTAATCAATCATGTTTATGTAATCGAATCTATGATAACAAACAATACTAGACAGAAGAATTCTTTGCATTACAAACCCGTTCTATACTTCCAAAATAACTCTGAAACTTATGTTATCTTTTATATAATAACAGACGTGATAAATAGAAATTTGCTTATCACACATTAAGTGCTACTTTTGTTTTCTTTGACATTATCCATAGGATAAAAAAAACCGGTAAATGCATGTGCGCACTCGTTCACATGTATTGGAGTTTATAAATCAAACATCATCTGCTGTGTTAAATAAACATTTTCCGTACAACTTCCTGACAGTATACATGATGACTATCCGTAATCTGAATTTTCATTAGAAATTTTTTTTAACATCCCAAAGCGATCGATCGCTTTTCTTTTATTAAGACCATATTCAGGGTGACATGCAATGACGCATTGCATAATATCCCGAGCGAGTTCAGTCGTTTGACCTTTTTTCTTTCCAGTGATCAAATTTTTTTAATAGTAAACCTATGGTCATCTTTTAGAGTGAAATTCTATATTAGACAATTAAATCCACTTAAGCTTTTACATTGATCTCGATGGGAAACTTGAAAATGTTTCGTTGTAAATTATTGTCATCTCATTACAAATATCTTTTGAATATATAGATAAACAAACAAGTATTATTAATAATATTGTGGTGTTTTTTTTTCTTGTTCTTCTATTTCAGGGCTATCACACTGGTTATATTTATCGCGAACCATTAATTCGCTTTATTGATAAACATTAATATGAAATTGATTAAACATGTATTTTCCCTTCTCATCTCTTTTTTTTTTGTTTGCTTTTGGTTGTTTGATTTTCTTTTTTTTTTTCGGATATGTTTATCTCTATTATTAATAACTTGCTTTGTCATTCAATGCACAAAGTCATACGACTTAATATTTATATGCTAAACCCTTTCACATATCCTGTTTGATGAGACGAAAAAACGCACGAACATGAAGAAGAAAAAAAAATATATACATACAGGTCTATATATTTTTTTTTAGATAATTCTCTTTTCTTTAAAAAAAAAACTAAATTAACTAAAACTATGCCGACAGCTACCAATGGTACACATGTTCAATCACCAAGTAAAAATCAATCCTACCATCAAGATGATAATGAAGATGAATATCGTCGAGAACTCGAACGACCAGCTGATGTTGTTGAAGATATGCGTCAAATGGGTCAACGACAACGTGTTAGAACAATATTAAATTCGAAAGAATTTCGTGATGAACTTGAAGCTATTATAACTGATGCATTAAAACATGGACCACATCCAGCATCAATAATTGCATTGCAACAAATATCAGAATTATTATTACCACATACATCACGTTGGACAACAGTATCATCATTATCACGTGCTGGTGGTTCAGTTATTGTACCTATTAATGATATACGCGGTGTAGATTCACAAGGTTATTCGAAAAGTGAACGTCTACTTCGATGTAAATTAGCATCACTCTATCGTTTGGTCGATCTATTCGGATGGTCACAAGGCATTTACAATCATATTACGGTTCGTTAGAGTTCGTAGATTTTGTATCAGTAATAATGATCACGTTTTTTTAAAAATTCGTATTGATGAAGATAGTACATGTTTTCGAAAGAGAAAAATATCGAATCTATCCTATTGACAGATTTGATAGAAGCATGATTGAGTTCTCTTTGAAGAAGACGATTACATTCGATAGTGTTTTCTAATAAGAAGATGATTTGAATGTAGCGAAAAGTTTTTATCAGTCACGCATTTATATATATATATATATATATATATATATTGAGATTTTTCTCTTCAAAATAAATTTAAATATGTCTAGTAAAATATTTTGTATTCTGTTTTACAGTATGAAATGAGAATTATAAACTCTAATGCTAACACACGTACACAATATAGAAGGTCATCGAACAGTAATAGATGCTTTGCCTTCATTTATATTCGAGTCTATTTGGTAATGACGTGAATACAGGAGAATGACAATGCAATTTTTCTATGTAAAATGTCCAATTTGTAAGTAAATGGCTGCTGATCGATGCTTGATAAACATTGGCATGATGCGCGCTCAGTGTTTTTTTTTATGTAATACATATTGACAAAGTCAAGAGGTGAAATAAAGATGAAGCCTATGAAGAGCTCACTTCAAATTTTATGCTTGTTCTGTCTAGAGATACCATGTACAATATTTTCCTTTATTGGATTTGAAGTACTAATGGAATTTTGTTCGACTATCAATGTTTCCGTACAAAGATTCGATCTTAATAGTTGTTACTTTTACAGCACAAAAACACGAGAGGAAAAGATATTCGAACAATTTTCTTTTGTAATGATATCATACTATCGATGAAAGATAAGAACAACTTATTGTATGTCGTACTAAACACTTGAAGAAAATAATTCTATAACTGCTGATATTAGAGAGAAAAAAAATATTCATTGCTTATCAAAACAAAATCGTGGGCTTGTTTTTGTTTTTTTTTCTAAATAATGCTATGTATGACGACTCATGTATTATTTCTATAATTGCTTGAACATAGAAATAATATGGATAATAATCATGTTAAAAATTAAAAAAATGTCATGACTAAATTCTTATGTAGCAACTATTTATTCTATTTGACTTTGTTTTTAGGCTCGTGTTAATCAAGAACTTGAACACTTCTTAATAAATCCATTTGGATTAATGTATCATGAAGTTACAGGCTCAAGTTTAGTTAAAGTTGATATAGCTGGTATGTGTTAAAAATGATATTGAATTATTCTCATTAATGTTTTTTATTTGACAGGTAATATCATCGATCCTGGTAGTACAACCTATGGAATAAATCGCGCTGGTTATACACTTCACTCAGCAATACATAAAGCACGGCCAGATCTTAAATGTATCATACATTTACATACACCCGCTGTGGCTGCTGTATCAGCAATGAAATGTGGCCTTTTACCATTATCACAAGATGCATTGTTTTGTGGTAAAATTTCCTATCATGATTATCGTGGAATATTAATTGAAGACGATGTTAAGAAACTACTTGTCGAAGATTTAGGTCCAATTAATAAAGTAATGATATTACGTAATCATGGTTTTGTTGCATGTGGTGAAACGATTGAAGAAGCATGGAAATTTGCATTTAATGTTATCAATGCTTGTGAAGTACAAGTACGTGCAGCACCCATCGGTATTGATCAATTATATTTACCGTCAACTGAACAACAGAAACGAGTAAATATTCAATATGTCAAACATAGACATTGCCAAATAATGAATGAGTCGGATTATTTTAATTTAATTTTAGATTGCCGATGTACTTCATGGTAATTTGAATGAAGCAACTGGAGATAAGAAGTGGAAAATAGGCGAACTTGAATTTGAAAGTTTAATGCGTATTTTGGATAATGCCGGTTTTCGTACTGGTTATGTTTATCGTCAACCATTAATACGTACGATTGATAAAACATTGACATTTAAAGATGTTGAAGTTCCACCAGCAGCATCATCAGCTACATCATTCGTTGAACAAACACACCCTGAAGCGTAGTAAGTTTTTTTTTTCTTCTATCAAAAAACAAAACAATGTTTACTTTTGATTTGATTTGCTCTAGTTCACCAACACGTCAAGCTCAACGAACAACAGAATGGCGAAATTCACCGAATGCATATTTGAAACAAGAAATTGAAGAAACAGGAACACTGAATCCCAAGAAAGTTACCAAGGTAAAATAAACGTTGAGAAGAAGAAAAAAAATACATTCTCGACACGATCATCCTATTTTCATTTGACATGAATCATTAGACAACTACTATTTATTATCTTTGTCGGATCAAGATAGAAACTCTCGATCTTATCTTATTTTAACGATGAAATATTTTCGATTTAGATAGAATCTATTATGAGTAATAGATTTACTCATATAGTGATCACGTATTGATAAAGAACTATAAAGCCTCGTCGGATCGTTTCTTAGTCTTCTGTAAAATACCGATTCTATATCAATTACCGAAGCAGATGACTATTCAATGTCAATTAAAGTTACCCTATTAATAGAAGGTACTATGAATTCATTTTTTAGAAAATTTGACCATTGAGATACTTTATTGTTTTTACAATATACGTCACTTTCTGGATTTCTCTAAAAAAAAGAAAGTTGTATGTTCAAATTTTGAAAATCAAACTGGTATTCAGAAGAACTTTCAATAACGCACAACGGGATCCTAATTGAATATTGTCTTGGAACTCCTATGGTACGATTGATGACTTTCGAGTGAAGAATACAATTCAGGGACTCTTTATCTTAATCAACTGAATTGTTTCAAAATGACGAGATACGTCGTAAGATCATTCTTCCATAATCCGGATAGTTCGTTGATCTCATACAGAATCCTACGATATTTCTACAAGACAATACTCTATACAACAATTCGAAATATTGAATCTACTACATTATATGTCAATTTATTGTATGTATATCTTATCCGTTCATTTTATTATTTAGTGGGTACCAGATACAGGTTTAAAACATTCAACACCGATTAAAATCGATACAAAACATCAATTTGCACCGAGTAATATGAATCCGAAAGAACTTAAAAATCATCAAAAACAAATAAAAGAAGATCGCTTTAATGAAAAAGTGTCAGCTGGTTATCAATCGAAAATTCTTGAAAATGCTTCTTGGGAAGATGCATCACAAATGAAAGTAAGTGAATTCAATGTTGACGAAAAGATAAATATCTATTGATTTCTATAATTAAAGGAACCTCATCAATCACCATCAGAAGCTATTGTTATTGTTGGTGCTGCATCAAAAGGTATTATTAAACGTGATCAACAAAACAATGCCATCGTTTACAAAACTTATTATGCACAAAATCCATTTGCTCATATCGATAATGATGATCTCGAAAAATACAAACGAGAAGTTGAACAAAATCAAATGCGTGAACAAGGTTCGTTTCAATTCATCTCTATAAACATATGAATATATTTCTTTTTTGAAAAAATTATTTTATTCATTCAGCATTTAAGAAAAATGCTCTACTTAATGATATTCGACAGGGTATAGCACAATGCTTAATTGATTTATTTTGACACATCGTTTTCACATATCTTTGTTCTTTGTTCTTTTTTTTTTGTGTTCCGTAGGGAGCAAAAATTTGAAACCGATAACCACTAATACAAATAGGGCTGGTGTGCGGTTGACTTCTTTTTTCACTGCTTGAATCTAATAAGCATGTGTTCCTTGTTTTATTTCTCTTACCTGCTTCTAAATGAGAATTGAAAAAAAATTCATTTTTAATGAATTACAGAATTATATAAAAACCTTAGATATGACTTATGTGCATACTAGAACAATAATGGGTTTGCTTTTTAGTTTAGATATAGTCGAATCGATTAGTCATTCGATAATATTTTTACATTAGGACATGAAAAGCAACTGGAAAAGTCGTTTAAATAACCAATGAATTTTAGAGATTAGTCTATCGTAGAATTCTACAAGACCATGTGAAAATTTGACTTTTGAATATTTTATGGTCGATTTTGCATTGTAATAGTTGTAGATATTTTTGAGAAATGCAATGAGTGTTTTGCTCTCTTGTGTGCTCGTGTTCTAAAATCGAATTTTCACTTATTGATCTTCTTCAATCTGAAAAAAAAACGAAATCATAGAACATGAATTTAAAAACTTTTCAAAGGTATGCATCACATCATTCGTTATTTAGACGACTATTTACATTTTGAGAAGAATCTTTGGTATTCTAAAAAGAACAAATTACCATTTATTTTCTCGAATAGAAATCATATGAAAATGTTTTTCATTGTTTATGATGAGAGGATATGAGTCATAATACTTTAGGGCATGTTTTTCAGAATTGTTTTTTTCTAAACTAAAACATTTCGTATATCGACTATAGAACAAAATCGTAGAAATAGTTTATTTCTAAGCAGTTAGAAATGTTGTTCGTAAAATTTCAGTGTAAAAGAACTGAGTTCTTTCTTATTTTTCTACTCAAACTTTATTGTAAATTTACAGTAGAGCATAGAAACTTCTCTTGAGCCTTTATGTTTATATCCGTTAACACTCAGATTTTTTTCTAAAAAAACAGTATTTAATTTCCTTAGAAAATATGTCAAGTCTGTACAAGTCATTTGTTTTTTCATCACATGAATTTTCTAAGGACTCTTTTCAAAGATCGTTACATTTTAAAAATTCATTCAATGTTTACATTGTTAGCATTTATTTTCTTTTCTTGCCTAGTTCTGACATGTGTCATTTATAAGAGTTTCAAGTTTTGTTTTTATAGCTATAGACGTAGCTCATTAAACTCTACTGGATGCATGAAGCCTTGACTAGACAACAAATCGATGCCTAGAAATGTTCATTTCTTCGGTAATTTATTCTATATAAAAGATTTTCTATGTTTCACTGCCTCAGGAATAATAGACTGACTTATGTTTTCCGTTTTAATTATCGACATAAAAACGATCACCCATGAGGAATTTTTTTTTCTTCATATTGATAATTATCAATGAATATCTATATGTAATATTTGTTAAGCTTTTTAGTGAAATCTGTTTTTAAAATCAGATAGAATTGATATTTCTATTTTTAATCCTTGTCATTTCACTAAATCTTTTGTCTAAATAATATGACATGAATTCATTAATCTTGATTTTACTTGCAAAACAATTTATCAAGGTTAAGAGTTTCAAAAACATGTAACTTATTTAATAAACACAATGATTTCATAGACAAACATGAAAAAATAACAGTTTTGTTTTTTTTTCCCCTTGTAATTCGATCGCATTCTCAATCCTGCATTTACTCTTTTATAAGCATGAGCTATGTGCTATTAATAGAATAATAAACTTCATGATAGACTAATAGAGTTGTTCTTTTCTAGGAAATGATTCTCAATATGATGATCAAATTGATGCTGGAGGTAAGTATTTATAGCAAAAAGCGCCTCTCTTGTCTCTCTCGCCTTGTCATACACTCATGATTCATTTCAAGAATGAATCAAAAATATATTCATATAAATAGGAAAGTTAACATTTTAAAATATGTAAAAAACATTAGTTATACAGAGCATGAATCATTGTGTAAGTGCGCCCATTGATTAGAAGATCAGCACTATTTTTTTTTATACCTGTTGTTGTTTCTCGGCAGTTTTTTTCTTCTTCTCTCGATTCTTCCTCTTACTCATTCTTGTCTGCATTCGATAAAAAACATGTCATTTATATGATTGTCATCTGCTACGACATGCACTGTTTTATATGATTCATCATTTCAATAATCTGAGTGGCATTCAACGAATTTATCAAGTAAAAAGAAAAATAAAAACACAAAAGCAAGCAAATATATACAAGTTAAATTAAAGGTAAGAAATCCTTTATTATTATCTCAGACATAATATATTTAAAAAGAGAAAAGAAAATGAATAGCTATAATTCATAATAACAACGATTAAATATGAGAATAGTCAAGTATCATTAAGTTTTTCTTTTTTCATATTCAGTCCGCACATAAGCAGTCACAGTAAGTGCCGGTAGTGTGGTCTATTATTGAAACATTTAATTCATCGAAACAACAAGATGAATAGGGACTATGGATATTTTAAATACTTCAATCATTGTTACATGAATTTGTAAGAAGAGAAAGAAAAAGAGTTCTAACTATTGTGTTTATTCGCCTTTAGTTTTGACATAACGGAATGACATATATATATTTTTTTCTTTCTCGTCTTGTTTTTTGCTTTCTTTAGCATGATGACGGGAGCAGAACTAATCCCAATGAGTCGTTGAGGTAGTGTTAGTTTTGTAAAAAAGAGAAGAAAAGAAAAAGAACATAACAAATTCTTTGTATATTAAAAAAAAACCACACGAGGCACAAGGATTGATGATGATGATGATTTAAATAAAGTATTGAAACCTTCGGCGATATCTTGTTGAAATGAGAAACAGATGTGTTAAATAAATATTGTTTTTTTTCTCTAGTTTAAATGCAACAAACGGAAATATTTCGAACATTATCATCCGATAATTTAAATCATTCATCTTCAACTCGAGTTTTGATTCATAGTATCGATCACACAAGAGAACATACAGTACCTATACATCTTGTACCGTCATCATCGATGACAACCAATAATCGTACAATACATACACAAACAATACAAAATATTCAATCACCATATCCATCGAGATCAATTCCATCGTTTGCTGAAACTCAATTATTATCGGTTTATTTTCCAACCAAAAATCCATCGAACTCAACCAATAATGATAAATGCATATTTGTTGAACAACAAGAACGTCAACCCATACGTTCTCGTACAAGCTACGATGGATTATCATTAGTAAAATCTACTCAAACATCTCCACCATCAACACCATTATCAACACATAGTTCAACATTAATTATTCATGGAAGTCCAAAACTTGATAAAAATTTTACACAACATATAAAAATTCAATCGGGTAATCAAAATCTATCCGACGATATTCATAATCAGCCGGCACCATCTAATGAACTTATTGAAGAATCGAACTATGGCTATGAAGAATATCTCGTTAGTTATGATCAAAAACAAAATCAATCACCATTAACAACATCATCATCATCATCGTCTGTGACAACTGTTATTGCTAAAAATAATCATGACACGTCTAATCAACGAACATCAAGTTGGCCACCTGTTCCCGGTGATGTCTTACCTGTTGGTAATTATGATGAGAATAATGAACGAAAAAATTCATCCCATGTCAAAGTTGTTCATACTATACCAATATCAACAACGAACACAAGTGAAAGAAATTTATCTAGTGTTGCTAATTCTCGTCACATATCTGAACAATTACAAAAAGTCGACTATCATCCAATGAATCAATCGAAATGGATTCAAAATCATTCGGATAAATCGGATTTACATACAAATTCAAGTGCTAGCCGTGTGAATACATTACGTACATTGTTCGAACAACAATCTGCAAGTCCATCGACAAGCACTACTATTCACATAGAACGGGAAAGAAATTCATCTAAATCTGGTGATGAAATTCGATTTCATACAAAAGATCAAAACATATATCAAGCTCAACCCGTTCAAATCATACCAAAGGAAATAAAATCTTCCACTATTACTATACAAGAAGATCAATCCATATCACCATTTAGATTGGATGAAATACGACAGATAACTGGCAAACCATTGACTAGTCTTCATGAAGTTGGACATTATTTATCGGTAAGAAGATTTTTCCATCGATTGATCCATCTTGAAAGTCCTATTTAGCATACAGAAGAGCAACTATTGTCGTGAGATTCTATAACCCATTGATCATCGTAGGATATTGAAGTTCTTAGCAGTGTGTATAATGAATGTTCACAACTCGATTGATGACATCTGATCAAAAGATCAGTGAAATTCGACGGACATTTAAAATTAGCGAATTCAGCAACCCAAATTAGTTGGTCCAGGTTCTTGATATATCTTTAATTTTTCTTTTGTTGGAAAAAGCATTTCAACATGGACGCCACTGCAGAGTCTTTTTTTCTAAATTCTTTTTCAGAGAGAAACAGGAATCATAAGTTACATGACTTCAAAAATCCCTAAAAAGAAGGGGATTTTTCAATAGAAATCCCTTCTTATATAATCATAAAGAATGGTTTTGAGAAAAAAGGACTCCGGAGTGCCCTGCCTGCACCTTGACATGCTCTTTCAAAAAAAAAAAGATTTTAATACATCGTTCGGACCTGAACTACGAAATTTCGGTTGCGCGTTCGAGATATTGTTAATCGAGAAAGAAACATATTTTGGAATGAAATTTTCAATATTTGAGAATTTTCGATAAAAATCCAGTCTTTTTAGGAAGCTTACCAATATGCTCAAATCTTCCGTCAAAAACGAGGTTTTGCGTAGAAACCTATGTCAATTCGGAAAGAGGGGAAAACGGGCTATCTTCTGATGCATTTATCTCAATTCAGACATTTTTGACGAAGTTGACTTTTTCTGAGGGGGACGGGGGCTAAATGTACCTTATTCACTTCTATGATATACCATCATTTAGAACTCTTGACAAGTTCTATCTACTCCAAAGAAAACAATCTTAGTTGTATGGGAAATAAATACATATCATACAAAAGAAGTGTTAGTATACCCGAGTTTTTCATCATTTTTCGGTACTGACGTATTGAGGAAGTTTCAAACACAGCATGTCTACCCCTATAATTTAGCATTATTTTGTAGCCCATAAAATTCTTCATCGAATGGTATATGATAGTTGAGTTTTCATTTTGGCCATGACAAAGATTTTGAATTACGAAAATTGGAATAGGTCAATATTTGCATAGAAAATAATTGATATTTCTTGCTGTCACTCATTGAATCCTTGACGAATTATTCACATCTTCGAACTCGACTGAGATATTGAAGAGATGATCCTGTGTACAAAATTTCATGACAATCGGATTCGTCTTTCAGGAATTATCGTGTAAACGATCAGTCGGGCACACTGACCAATTTTAGAGTGTACTCACATGTTTTTTGTTCTCTTCTGGTCACCTTCATCCGAAACATTTTATTGAGCAGAGCATTTATGATGACGAAAAATATTTCATTTTACCTGTACTACTTATATGCGAATAATATCAGTAACACGCACAGACAACTTGAGAAATTTAACCTCACTAGTTTTTCAAAATCGATTTGATATCTATTCACTTTCTTTCCTTAAGTCTAATGTAAATCTAATTCTAGGATGGTCGTACATGGCAATGGAATGAAATATTTTGGTTAAGTTTGACAAATTCTCAACGTGATCAATTAAAAGATCTTGAATATCAAGTACGTACACGTCGAACTAGTACAGACCGTTTATTAACTTCAAATGATTCAACAAAAGTATTTAAACCAACAATAAATGTAACAGAAGCTGGTGTATGGCAACAACAGAAATCTCAAAAATCACCAACATCAATAGGCAAATATTCCGAAGTAAATTCAATTCATGAAACACTTCCATCGTTTACTATAATAAGTTCATCACCAAGTAAAACAGATTTACGTATTGATTCACAAAAATCAATTAATCAACAACAAACGGTAGCATCACAGAAAAGAACTGACCATCAAATAACAATCATCGAATCAATTTATGATCCATCGAATGATCATCAACAAATTCGACCTAGTTCATGTACAACTATTGAAGAAACAGTTTCAAATCCAAAAATCTCAAATAAAATTCTTACTAATTCTTATGAACAATTCATATACGATTATCTATCAACACATGCCAAACATTTACGTTCAAATGATAATAAATTAATTATTTCTATTGATGATCAATTAATTTCAATACCTCATGTTGATTTTCCATTGTCAAATAATAATTTAATATTATCCGAAAATGTTTATTTAAATATGATCGATAAAGATCTATTACCATTTGAAATAGAAACAAATCAATTAGTTATATTTCTATATGGAGAACCAATCCTATTGCCAATTGATCGATGGTTATTCTATCGAAAGAAATATCACGATACACAATGGGTACATAATTTGAAACGAGTCAATCGACAAATACCATCACAAATATTACCAGTTGTTGAACAATGGCTTGCTGATCATACCATAGTATCACTTGAAAAGCAACAACTGAATGTTGATGGTTTACTTGTTCCACTTAAAGGTCGATTAGGTAAACAGATAATAAATTCATATGAAAATCAAGATTGGAATGAAATATTAAAATATTTAATTCGTACCGGTTATGTTTCCTATGATTCAAATGAAAAACTTATTCACATAGCTCATAGTGAACTCGATGCTCGACGTCTTTTAACATTTCAATCATCGGAATGGATTGAACGTCTAGAGAAATATCTTCGTACATTAGACAGAATACATTTTCAAAATGGTTCATTATATCTAACAGATAATTTTCTTATACCTAATCAATATGTTCAACATCTGTTAGTTAAATATGAACAAACCAATATATTAAATGCTAAGGAATTAGCTAATCTTCTATTTGAAATATGTCATATTGATGAAGATAAAATCAATGAAATGTTAACATTAACATTGAATAAACAAACTTTAAAAATATTCAACGATAATAATAATCCAATGAATACTTTAATACAATGGCTTACCAAATTACAACAACAAAATGCAATTGAAATTACTGAATACAATGATATTATTATTTATTCTAAAGATGATCAACAAAAGATATTTATCAATCATGAAAATATTAATGCATACATGAAAACAAAAAATATGAATCAAAATCATGATGCTATTAATGTAAATGATATAGCAAATATTTTATTTCAATATAATTATGTTCATTATACATCAGGTCAAATTATATTTCCTATGCAAAATATTATCTTAGATACAAATCAATTAGTATGGTTACAATCGATCATACATTCGATTCAATCGAATGAACAAACACAAATGACTGAAATCAAATTATATGATGGTCAAAATACACAAATACTTGAAATACCTTATGAATATATGAAAAAAACAAATAATGTACAAATCATAGCAAATTATCTATTTCAACATGGACATATTCGATATGATGATAATGCGAAAAGTTATATTTATCGTTATATATCATCCGATGATAATTATCAGAGATCACAAGAACATGAATTACTTTCATCACATATTCAACATGTTCATATTGATAAAAATCAGAAATCAATCGAAATCGAATTTGTTTATGATAAAAAACACTTTCTTCTACTACCTTCGAATTGGTATCAACAAATATTAGAAAATCAATTTAATCGTTCGTATATTATTGATATGTTATTGAAGAATGGTGGTACTTTCGATAGAGATCATTTTAATTTCAATGGTGATTCGTATGCATTAAAATTTTCGAATCAATTAACACCGAAATCATCGTCAACACAAAAAGAAAATATGATTGATCATTTTGTCGAATATATAAATGATCAAGGTGGAATAAAGTATGATAATAAATATCAAATATTAATATTAGAAAATCTATTGAACGGTTCTAAATTATCTATTACACCTGAACATTCGAAATTCATACAAAGTAATCAATATCGTAGTGAAGATGTAAAATCTATACTTACAAAACATGGCGAATTACAACAAGATAAATTTAATAATTGGCTATTGTATTATAACAATCAATGTATAGAAATTCCACCGTTAGATGTAACTATTAAAAATCATGAACAACTATCGAATAATATCAATGAAGAGAATCGTAATGAATTATTGAATGATTATCATAAAACTATTGAATCAATGTATAATCATAATTTAATAACATATAATAATCATTTAAATACATTTGAAATCGATTGTTCGAATAAAATATTATCAATACCATTTAATCAATTACAATCAATAATTAACTCGAAATCTATTCATTCATTGAAAGATGGAATATTACCATTTAATAGTTATCAATTATCAAAATGGTTATTAGATAATGCCGAGCAAATACAATATTCACAAAGTAATGCAATAGAAATTCTTTACAAAAATAATTATTATTATTTACCATTGATTTATACAAATAATGAAAATAATGTTGATTCAAATTTAAAATTAATTTTTCCATTTAATAAATCAGTACGTTTTATACAAAAAACACCATCAACAACAACATTAGACATTGAACAACCTACTTTGCAAAATAATTATGCCATTGATCCATTGTTAATACTTGCAAATTATATTCAACGTACAAGTGAAATATATCAGGATGTATTAGGTCGTTTAGTCATTAAATTAGGTCTTTATGAAATTGTTATACCACGTATTCAAGCTATTAGTTCTATGGAAGCATTAAATACATCACCAAAACGTACAGGTAGTATTATTGCACGTTTAATTGATCGTATTGGAAAAGTACAATCCAATAATGCTGGTGGTTTGATAATTAAAGTTGGTAATAATTCATTCGAATTATCAAAAAATATTATTGATCGTTCAAAGAACCTTTCTGACGATCATAATCAACCTATAATATTCGATCGTTATCGATCTCCTGTTCTACCATTATTAAGACAGTCAAAATCGACGAGTAATTTATTATCAATCAATTCAGGTGAACATCCATTATTTAATGATGATCAACAAATGCTTTATTCAAAAGATGGTCGCGGTGATGCAAGATATTTAAATTTAACTCATGCAGATAATTTACGACAAGATCAAATGCATATTCAAACAGATTCTAATTTAAAACCATGCATAATTATCATACCAGATGATGAATCAATTTCAACTTTAAATCATGCAGTACGATTTTATATTCAATATACGAATGATGATCATTCAATATTGAATAATAATTCAAATTCAATGACGATACCATCGAATGAATATTCTGTTCGATCAACACAACCGAAATTGTTCTCGCCAACACATTATCAAGATATTTCACTTCGACAAGCACCAGTCTATGTTTATAGACAAGGTGGCAGTAAAATTTATTATGAAAATCTTGCACAATATTTATCTTCTAACTCATCGTATTTATCGTCACATACTGTTCGTCGTATGTTAAAATTTACATCCAGAGATGAATATTTTACTTATTTGAATAAGAAAATGCCAACGGTTGAGTCCGACAGACTTGTTCGAGAAAGTGAAGAACCATTGAATCGAGATAGAAATATCTATTCGTCGAATAATAATTATCAACAAAGATCAAGATCACAAGATAATCTTTATAATGTACAAAATGGTACAATAACGACATTATCAAACGTATAGATTAAACACAATACTTATTTTTATTTATAATATGTATATATTTATTTTTTTAATCCAATTCTATTATTATCAAGACAAAAATTTGAATTCATTTATCATACATACATTCCCATTCTATTGAGATATTCTTCTTAAATACATCATATGCGAAAGCTGACGTCGACTAGTGATTTGTTTCTTTTTTCTGTGTCTTTATTTGTGTTGTACGTTAGTTTCTCTAACTCTATCGATTTCTATTATCTTTACAAAATTATTCTTTGCATTACTTATCTATGTACACAGATGATCATCGGAGAGAACGAGTGGCGCTTTTATTTAATTTAAATATTCATTATTAACATCAATAATTCTAGGTCGATCGCCACATTGGATGAATGGTAGCGCTGGTCAAAGTTTAATAGCATCAGAAAAAAACGTAACAACATTACCTCGAAGTGCTACTTTATCAGGACAGAGTATGTACATTCATGTTTGATGAACATGCATGAATCTAGATTGTAATAATGATTGCCGATGCAGAACTATTCACTCTAATAGCTATCCTTTCACCGTGATCTATCATTTATTCATAAGAGCAACATTTTATTATTCGTTACCAATAACGATCTGTGAGCATCCATTACACAGATTCTTACGTCATTATCCTCCTCTAGTCTTCTATCATGAGTAATTAATTCTGTGATACATATTGTTTTGAGTTAGAGTTAGTTGGATGTTATTTCAAAAAGTCTTGAGTTTTATTTGCTCTTTCATTAGTACATACAGTGTCACACTGAAATATATGCATGTCGGATGGCATGGAAGACAATTAACGTAAAGATCTAAGATTCATTATAGTTTGGTATTCAGTAGAGGTTAACTTTCATGACGCATGATCAAACTGTGTGAGACAAGGTTTCTAAACTATGTCATACAAAGATATACTACTTATAATCACGATTTCCTTACCATTGTATTCCTAGCATGTGCATGTCTTGTGTTTTAGGTAATGATGGAGAAAGTGAAAGTCGTGTGACTGTTTCACGTAGTGTTAGTGCTGTTGCAAGTATGAATAACTTTCTATTCGAAGAAATTTAATATTATGATAGATGAATATTTGTTTTCGTTTTGTATCATATAGAAGTTGTTTCAAGTAAATCGGATACAATAAAATCAACTACATCATCATCGGGACCATCGAGTCGAGAGGTATAACTATTTTGTAGTTTGTTTGTT
Organism: Rotaria macrura; assembly: GCA_900239685.1. Lineage (NCBI taxonomy): Eukaryota > Metazoa > Rotifera > Eurotatoria > Philodinida > Philodinidae > Rotaria > Rotaria macrura. Next base: position 44,945 of record OENT01000657.1, read on the forward strand.
TATTTTTCTTTTTGACTTGTTTATTTTTCATCAATAACATATATGCTTTGAGAAGACATGTCGAGAAATTATTTGAATCTTACTATTCTTATCTATAGAATACAACTGTGCCATCAGCAACAGTGATTCGAAGTCAGAGTTTGGTTAGTATACTAAAGATTGCTATTATTATCGCTTGTCAAGGACTGGGTATTTCTATGTTGATTTCTGTCGATGGCATGATTCTTTCTTATAATTAAGAAAAATAAAAGAAGACATCGATGCTATTGCTTTGTCTATTTGAAAGACGTGAGTTCTTTAATTATCTTATATTTTTTAGGTCTCACCAAATCGTACAAATGTTAGTAAAGGCGGAGAAGATGAAGTGAAGAAGGAGAAAAAATCCAAATTTCGAACACCATCATTTCTTCGAAAACGCAAAGAGAAAAAAGAAAAAGAAGCTGCTAACAAAGATAAAACAGAAAAATGAACAATAGAATTTTTCTCTTCATTATCTAGTGTTGTCGTGTTGTTCTTTTGTTTGCTTGTTTTTTTTTGTAGCAAGTTCTTTCGGTTTTTTTCTTCGAGATACTCATTCGTATAAAATACCCACACCTCTTTCTTTTTCTTTTCTCTCTGGCGTGTAGCTCAGCTCTCGTTATGGTGTGCTTGTTTTATTCTTATTGCATCTATTGAACTCCAATGAAAACATAATAACAAAAGAAGATTTAACTCAAAGAAAAAATAACAACGTTGATTTTTTTCTTTATTATTATTATTTTTGTTTGTTTCTTCTGTTTCCATCGAAGAGGCTTTGATTTGTTCTTTTGTTGTTTTTTTTTATATTCTTATTCTCTCTTCTTCTGTTCTTTCCTTTGCGTGTGCGTGTGTGTGTGTGAATTGAACTCGTTCTCTTCTCATTTTTTTTTGAATTCTCTTTATGATAGCACGCGTGAGTTTATACGTACACACGAAAAATTCGTTTTTTTTCATAATAAACATATGTACACATTACGTAGAATACTATGAGGAAATAAAACAATTAATAAATAATGTTTATAATAAATTAAAAGAATATAGTACATATACACTATGGTCTTAAATAAAATGTTGAGTTGATTGATATTGTATAAGTCTGCACATTTTTCGACAAAGTAAGTAACCGATGAATTCATATGAGTCATGGATGAATGAGTGTGTCTTGCTATTAGAATGAAAATCATTATGAATATTAATCAAGAGAGACAAATCGTTGAACTTATGAGTATTTTTCATTTTCCTAGTTTAAGATACTTAGATGAATACAATCATTGTAACGTTGTGTTCCAAAAAGAAAAAGATCTGTCTAATAAATAGATTTTGAAAAATTTGTTTTTTGCATAAAGATGGTCATTTACTTCTGAAAATATCGTTTCCACATGTTTTGGTTTTTGAGAGATCATAACAAAAGTATTAAATAGTTACCTTCCACTATCATCTGTCAGAAGATAACCAATTTTGTTTTTAGATTAATTTTGCACCTAGTACTGATCAAACGCTTTCAGAATCCATTTGTTTAGTTTTAGTTGTAGACACTGTCTTATGGATGGAAAACTGTTAATAATGAGTATTGAGACAGTTTTTCACTTTTTGTATTTGATTGGGTATCATAGAGTAATATGAGGAAAATGATTTGAGAAGGCGAAAAGAAGTTTGTGTGTCATAAACTTTGTTAGATACAAAAATTGATAAAATCTTGTTCTCACAATAACTCAATGAACGCTTAACTGTTTCCAATAAAGATTCGATCATTCCTCAGACTTGCAGAGTAGAATCATATCTCAAAAACTCAATTGAAAATGTCTCGCTCTCTTCTGAAGATAATTCAATTTTACTACGACAATATGTTTGACATGAAAATTAACTTTACTAACGAACTCCTGAGTGTGATTACTGAAAGTAATTTACACAGACTCTCAACAGTACACGAAACTGTTAGGGAAAATATCGCGTGCTCGACATCCTTTTGTTGAATAGAAAATTTACTTTCCTTGTATCATTAAGTTTATTATTTTGCCGATTTTTTCCCCTAACAGTACCTTTAGCGTGTTTTCATTCATGTATATATAAAAATTGGTTTTACTATTACTAGTATGAGAACACGCACTAATCCAAAGACCCAAGGCCTTTAAAATATAGAAGGTTTTGTCTTGGTCTTAACTTTCAAGTTGCATTGACAAAACAATTTATTTGATGAGTTAATTGAATTGATTACAAAACAATCATCAATATCGAGTATTTCCTTGGCGGGTAGGCGTAGAATCCATCGTTATGTTTTCTTTAATATTAAAAACTAGTTAGAATCCTCATGATATACATAGTTTACATTCTGAAACTACATTTGATGCATTCGTCAATAATACATATTATAATTATGATGTACCAAAGATGAATGTTTTTTTATTCGAATCGTATCGGATGTTCTAACGCTTACTTTGTAGTTACAACTCTCTCTCTCTCTCTCTCTCTCAACATCATCATAGATTCAAATGAATAATACAAATATGATATTTTTTCTATTCGATGTTGAACTTGAAAGTTAACTTTTATTTCAATCGAAGCCGAATTTTTCTTGAACGGATAACTCTAATGGGTCTTCGAATGTATGAAATAATTCTTCTTGTGTAATGCTTCTCTTGTGTGAAAATGTGTATATTCAATAGAAACACAAACATATCAAATAAATCTTCTGAGGGTCTTTTATTCATGGAATATTTTCTTTCATATGTGTACAAAGCAATAGCAGAAGTATCATCGATTGAGGACAAACTTCCTTGCGTGAATTGTTGCATCATAAATCAACAGAATATTCAATGAAAGCTTTAACTTAATTCAAACAAATATGAATGATTCATGAGAAAAGGTTTTTTTTCTTTCTATATGTTAAAATGATCATCATATCCCAAGTTGAATAACGTCAATCAGTAGAAGATTCATTCATATTCGAGTGAAAAGGCAATAATGTTTCTCTTTTAATTTCAAAATGAATGCAATTCAAGATATTATTTGATTATCAATAGGAACGTGTGTTGCTGATTAGATAATTCTTGATTTTTTTCTCGTAAGTCATGCAACTGATATTAAATCAACGTTTTTCGTGTATTGTTAAATTTCATCTAACTGAGTCATCATCCATAGTATTTATTAAATAAACATATGCTATTTGAACACTACAAATAAATGAGTAAAAGATAAAACCGTTTAAAATGTTATTCGTCTATCTAACTACACATTTTGTGGCAAGGTTGTTTATTTTTAGCAACTGTCATAATAATACGTAGCAGTTGTTGATAATTTGCTTCCTCTTCAATATTTGATTGTGGATATCGTTGAGTAAAAACAAGATCGCCACATCTAAATATAAAGCACACAATGTTACATTCGTATGTTGAATAGAATCAATTATAAAAGCACTCTTACTTTCCAAATACGATATTATTCAATCGTTGTCCATGATAGCCTAATTTTTCTATGAATCGATCTTTATGATTATCTTGATAAAGTCGAATTTTACCATAGAAAACACCAGGTAAATAATGTGCTGCATGTTCTTCGTTAATAAGAATAAGACGTACGTCAGGTTCACGCATATTATGATATGCAAGATCACGATATAGATCATTATATCTATTATATTATATATGGAGAATAGTAGAAAAAAGTACCATGCATGTCTAATTAGTATTGCTATGATTCAAGTAATATTTCTTTTCGGAAATATAATATATAGAGGGAAAATTGCATTTTAACGGAAGAACTTTCGAACTTAATAGGCTGTGATAGACGTTGTTGTTATATCATATGATCAAAGACCGTAAATCAATAAAGGCTCGTTCTAGTATATATATATATATGAACTATTTCCTTATTGCATTTCCGTATGATTAAGCTAAGGGATAGTCAAGAATGGTCCGTCAAGATGGATAGAACAACACAATCTGCTGCACATCATCTGTCTCATTTCAATCCCATAGCGATAGTCTTAGCAGCTTTCTCTCATCAGACTAGATTGATATTTATAGAAAATTATTTGTATACTAAATCATAAAATATTCATCTTTTCTTTTTTTTTTCTACAAAACATACGCTATTAAATATCGTAAACAACTCACAAGACTTAACTATCGAAATGGTGGTATACTGATAATAAACAACATGTGTGTTCTCGCTTCAAAAAACATACAATAAGAGACAGCCGAATATTATTGATGTTAGTTTTTTCTTCTATATTATTTATTGTGCACTCCTTTTCGGCTACGTTGCTTAAAGCCAATCTAAGGCTTAGTGTGTCCTTCAATGAGTAAAGATTAATACTTATCCTTATCTTTAGTAAAAGTGAAAAAAGAAATAATGGATACTTCTATCCTGCAAGAAAATGCTTCTTTTTTTTTCTATGCTATACTTAATTATAGATCGTCGTCATAGAAATTATAAACTAGAGTTACAAATCGTTATGTTGAACTTTCTTGAATATTCATAGAGTAAGCCTCAAGTGAAAATGATACATCTGCGTCGAGAAAAAATAGCCTCGCTGATTCCACAGGGACAATTAACAAGTTGATGAACATTTTGGTATTTTACTATGCCCAAAACAGCTTGTTCTTATTTGGTATTGATTTCATTCCAAATGACCTTAGTTGTCAATCAAAAGATGGACCTTTAAGAATTTTTCTTTTAGGAAATAACGCGATGACACAAGTGTTTAGGGCTATTAGTGTATTGAAATGTCGAAGTCAGATCGTTTGACTGAAATCTATCATGAAATATTACATATTTTGCATAGCATTCTGACATTTTCAATGGTAGAAAGCGAGCATTCGACCTTCTACTGATGTCAAACTACAAGTAATATTCAACTCTTGATCCTCTAATGATACTTATAACATCTTACAGAACTTGTTCGATTAACTAAATATCAACAATGTTCGCATGACTAAATTCATGATTGATATACTCATGAAATCAGGATTCAGTAGTAATGATCACAACTATTACTATCGAAAGCATTTTAAAAGAACGATATAGAGATTTATATTTTTATAATAAATAATCAATGAGCGAATGGCTAAACCCTAGATGTTAGTCGCTATGGACGATCAATAATGAATAACTCGAGATAGAAATATTAAATTTAAGCATAGAATAGATGTGAATACTATCTATTCATACTGTCAGTAGCTATGAGACTATTCTAATGAAAAACAGTATATAAGAAAAGAATATTACTAGAAATAGATCAAAATTTATTAGACATGCTTTCTATTCAGGCATACTTGACGGCTTGATTTCGACAAGCTTGACAGCCAAGATGAGAAACACCTATAACGAGTACTTGTTTACGATAGTTGGTAATTAAATTTGTTCCATTAATCATTAGATTTTGTGAGCATATTTTTTCATTCTTAGGATATGCACCTATTGAAACAATAAATAGAGCAAAGATAGGAAGAATCTTTTGTCTATGCATAGTGCCAAGCTTGAAATGACCTGTATAACTATCGTAGAATATCGATCAACTCATATCTTGATGACAGCTGACATTTTTCTTCATTAGAAACAAAAAGCATTGTATACATAATACTGTTTGAGTATTGTCTTGACATAGATAGCATGCACAATACATGGTTACAGCATTAACCTTTTATACTTTAGAACAAAAAGAGAACGAGAGGATGAGGACGATGGTCAATGATATATTGATTGTTCTATGTGTAATAGAATATATGAGAGAGAGAGAGAGAAAAAAAATGAAAGCATCAATAATAATGTACACGATATAGGCAATGGCATGGATCGGTCATTGAGTCGTAGGCATCAATTGAATTTCCTTTCTCTCACTCTCTATCACTCTATCGCTTGCAGTCTATTTGTCACAAACCATCATTTTGTCATTTTTTTTCTCTTTTATGATGACGAAGCCATATGGATGTCTTTCGCACAAATATATATTGAGAATACAATCAAAGTCATCATCCTTCTTGCCATTGCCAACTGTGTCCGTACAACGCTTAATGCAGCTAGCCTCAAGCTAGTTCGGCTAGTGAGTGGCTAAAAGACGGAAGAGAAAGAGTAAACATATAATCATTTCCTATAGCTGCATGCACACGATCATTACTTATTTGTCTCGACTAGTCAAGGATGTTTTAGAATTATGTATATATATGTATATTTCATACAGTTGACTAGTATGATGAAATTGAGATGGCTTTTTTCCTTCTAATCCTTAAGAAAACAGTCATTAACTTGCTTACTCTATTCGACAAGATCAATATTATTGTATTCATCAATCAAAATGATTTTTATGAATTCGATACAAATTGTTATAGTTGATGCAAACCTTAAACATGCTCATTGAAAAACTGAAGTTGAATTTGTTTCTTTCGAAATAAGAATACTAATATGATATATGACAAGCCAATGAAATATTTGACTTTAATTTGTTTGAACGAATAGATTGATAATAACCTCGAGTCATCGTAAGGCCAAATGGGAAGTGCTGAGCGACCTTAATATTTTTTCCTTTCATTCAATCACCAATGAATTAATTGGTCTGGGGCCTTATCATCATTTTCACAAGAGCTAACAACAATATAGAACTTGTCACGCACGTTAATGTTACTTCAAATTTCTCTCTATTTCATCATTCTTGTTCGTTTTCTTTTCTTCGACGACAATCTTCTTCTTCTGAGCAAGTCAATTACACATGCCATGTTTGTTCTTATCTCGATCAATATGAATTAAGGTTTTTTCTAGAAGTGAAAATGATCATCATAAATCCTTGAAGGTTCTCTATTTTATTGCTTCTTGTCCAATGTCTAATTCAACTATCATATCGATATTATGCGCACAAGGATGTATATCACAGTAATACTCATACACATTTAGGATAATGACTTATATATTTATATATATATATACCTAAATATATACTTCCGTTTCGATTTTTGCTATAAGAATAAATAATTATCATGGGAATGATGGATCCGTATCGTTGACGCCCGATTAAGTCCATTGTGCAATGAACATGTAACCAAGGCTAATACGTACAGTCATAAACGATGCATTCATTGTTATCATCCAATTCTCAAAGACAAATATTGAGTCTCTTAAGGGAATAGTTCGACGATTAATGGGAGTGAATCAAGGCTAACTAACCAGGAGAAAAGAAACATAAATGTTGATATATGACACGCCCCTACTCTTCTCTTTCGTTTTTTAGCTTCCTTCATTTAACTTCTTTTGTATGTAGTGTGCCAGGAAGCAATGATGATTAATCACTTTGATAGCATGCGGTATTTGTCTCTTACGCAACTATTTCATTCCCTTTCTTTTCTTATCTTTTTTTCTTCTTCACTCTCGTCTTTTTTTGTATGAGAATAAAAAATCTTCCGGTTTTTTTTTACAAGCATCCGTTTTCTTCTTCTTATCGTTCATAGCTTGTCGGCACTGACATGAGCCAGGGTAAGTGAACGTTTCGGTACCATAGACACACACACTCACACATATATATATATATATATGTGTGTGTGTGTGTGTGTGTGTGTGTGTGTTGAGCATTTCTGTTCTCAATTTACACAGACGCGCGGCTGTCATATACATTTGAGTAAGTCTATAATAAACTTGATACGATTAAAGTTGATCATTTAGGTACATATATGTCAATTGAGTGAAAGTAGAATTCTGTTAATAACGGTTCAAAGTGATAGTTTTTTTTAATATTTTTGAACCATGACTCGAAATCATTTGCTTTTATTGTTGTTTGATGTCGAAGCGGAAGTCAGCTTTTTTTTAATTTGACATATATCCATATGATAATAACATATGTGTGTTCTATATCACTAATAAAATTCAGCCGTTCATCATTCGTATTCCGTAGATTTAATTGATATTTAGTTTGTTTGTACTATCTGAATATGACCAGCTGTAGAAGAGGAAATCATTTAAAGATAAATGTCGATGATGATGATGACGATGACTGTTGTTTCTGTTTCATGATAACTTTCGATGTGTCTGATATGATTAGGTGTAAACAATGTTTGTGTACATTGCATAAAACTCTTATAGGATTATCAAATTGATAAAACTTGATCAATATGTGACACAAATATACATGCATTAATTTAGATCATTTACATAAATATGTAGTATAAGAAACTTTTACGATGACATCATCGCAGATAACTTTTGATATTTTCTATTTCATCGTTGTATGATGAGAGTTCTTTAATGTTGCATGTCAAATATATATATATCGATTGGAATAGTTATATTTGCGTTGCATACGTAATAAGAATCCACATATATATAAACATACATGTTGATAAGCACAATTATACATAAAATCTTTTACGATCTTCAAACTTGTTCTGTTTACCTTCAGTACGAATCAAAGTAGAGATATTTGAGCACGAGATCGAATAATTATCTTAAAAAATGAAAATTTCGAACAAATCGGTTCATTCGATTAAATTTCAAAGTTTAATCTGTATAAAATGAGTTTTCCGTTTTATTTCTCATGTTTGATTTTGAAATGCCTATTGAATAGTTTGTCAGCAAGTTAAAATGGCAATTATGGCTTAGTACATGAATTATTTCACTTCGTAATCCTTTTCTCCTTCTTGTTCGAACTGTTTCATTCCATAGCTTCTCTAATTGTTTCTTGGTCATATGCGCACAGTAACTGATCGTTTACTACTGCTGTTGCCGCCACTGCCGCCGCCCCATAAATCATATGATGATCACTCAACAGAGAATGGTCAACTACCGTCTGTTAGTCATTTCCTTTTTCTTTCTATAAGGTAATATAAGTAGCAATGAAGCTAATGGTTTGTTTGTTCGTTGTATAGATTAAGTACCTAATACATTCACCTTCTTGTGTCTAATTATTTACTCTTTTCAAGTGATCGAATTCTACAGTATAACAACATATGCTCCCATTGCCCATGGTCAATTTTGTGTAACCTCATTAGTAAGATACTTGGTATAACAACATTAGATAGTTTATGCTGCTAGTATTGTTTAATGTTCATCCTGTCTGTCTATGTCGCATACATAACCTGTCTCTCTCTCTCTCTCCCTCGCGCACACACTTCTCATGCATTTGAAAGTTCTAAATGATGAAATCAACAACTGTGAATACAGTACTTCTTTCATATTCTCTTCAACAAACGCTTGTGTGCATCTGTGCGTATACGTACGTATGTATATATATATAAGTGTGCGTGTATGTGTCTATGTGCATTCAATGCAACTAATTAGATCGTGCGCCGACAAGTGATTGAAAGTGCATATAATTATTTGGACAGAGAAGAATTCTTCCGCACTAATGCCTTTCGTGGTAAGGTACCGACTTTATTCTTTTTACTCATAGCATTAAACAAACGACTTAAATTGTTCATTAAACTATGATTTAGTGTTTGGCAAGTGTCATTTACATATATCACGTTGTGATTATGTACGTGTCAAATAGAAAATGTTAATTGCAAATGAGATGGACAAGCGATGACGCCGGATAGATGTCCGTGACTGTGGTTCACGTAGTTTGTTGTCTGCCGTCACTATCTTTCTTTTCTCACATGATTGTGCAATCTCTTTCTTCTTTCTTCTTTTGTTGACAAATGCGTCGAGTTCGATGAGACGAGTGTGTGAGACAAACATCATCAGTGCATCGTCCATTCACATTAGTCTTTTCATCATTGTTGTCTGCAATAGAATGAGTAATAGGCATCAGCAGCCAGATGTTGGTCAGCATTCCGTCTGTCTTTATTGTCGGGCAATATATATCGTAGCGGCATCAGCAGTCGCTGTATATATTAACAATTAATAATAGTTTTTTTTCTTCTTTTTTTTTTATTATTCCTTCAATGAATGGACATCGGTCATTCATTTAGGCTTCTTATGTCATAATCAATCTTATAATATTTTGCGATGAGAATCAAATTTTTATAGATGGCACGTTGAGCATTCGCTTCTATCATTAATTATCGTCTTTTAATGTAATGATTTGTATATAATATAAATTTTCTTTACAGATCAATGATTAGCACTATTTTCTCACATAGATATAATTAAAAATGTTACTATACATCACGTTGTTCCTTTTTATTCGTAAGTATTGAAAAATACAAAAAATGTCTTCGTCGAAAAACGAACTTATCTCTATACTAGATTCATGTCAAAGTAAAAATCATGCACCAGTTCTTGTCGAACAACCGCAAGACATGATCGCTGAATTGGATAAACCAATGGCTATACATTGTCGAATAGAATCATCATCATTCGAAGATCTTGAAATCGATTGGTATAAAGATGGTCGATTAGTAACAACAGATCCTAATGCACGTATCATCACCGAATTTATGGCATTACATATTATTAATACGATGCCACAAGATGCAGGTGTATATTATTGCATAGCAAAGAATTCGTTTGGACAAACACAAAGTCGAAAAGCACGAATACAATTTTTAAGTACGTTAAAATTGATCGAATAAGTTTCTTGAATACAAAATATTTCTTTTTTGTTTCATTTAGAACTAGATAAAGAATTTTTTATTTCACCAATATCAACCAGTGCTTCTATTGGTGAACAAGTTCGTTTACGTTGTCAACCACCAAATGGTTCGCCAATACCAAATGTTTATTGGACAAAAGATGGAAGAAATCTTTCGCATTCACTTGATCATCATGATCTTATTCTATCATCCGTAGAACAATCAGATTTTGGTTCTTATCGTTGTGTAGCTTTCAATGGTCTTACACGTCAATCATCAATAGCTTATTTAACTGAATTTCATCCACCAAAAATAACTATTCAACCATCAGCAACAAGAATTGATTTACGACGTGGTCAATCGATTGATTTGAAATGTCATATTGATAATGAACAATACGATATTGAATGGCATTTTGGAAATCAAATTCTACGAAATAAAAACATACACATATCATCGATTGAATTTAATCAAAGTGGAATTTATACATGTATAGGTCGTTTTGAAAAGTATAAATTTCATGAACAGATTCTACTTGCTGTCTATGACAATGAAATTATAAACAATCAAGAAATTGTTTATAGTCAAACAATATTAACAGTTTTTCTAGGACGATCAGCAACAATTGATTGTCAACTTCCATTCGATTTAGAAAATAAAATAGCATGGACATTAGTTAATCATTCAGATGCTGATAATATCAAATTTACTTATGATGATAAAAATCAATATCGTTTAAAAATAAAACGTATTAAAGAATTTTATCATGATAGTCTATTTAAATGTTATTATCAAAATAAAAACGTGAGAAATCAAGGTTTTGTTAAATTGAATGTTGAACGAATTCAATCACCACCCATTATTTCCTATGTACCAAATAATCAAACAGTACCTATCGGTATTGATGTGACATTTTCATGTGAATCCAACGAAAATATTAACATTCAATGGTGGTTCATATCGTACAATCGTTTATACAAAGCAATTAAAATAAATAATAACAACAATCAAAAATATCGTATTAAAACAAATCATGATTTAATTATTCAACACGTAGAAAAGTACGAACATATTTTTAACCATCTACAAGTTTTCAAAATATCACGTTAACTCTCATTGCATAGCTAAGATGAGAAAAACGTATCCTTTCTGTTTCTCCGAGAATGATAATGTTCGTTTGATTGAAAACTATAGGCGCATAGAATCATCATTCGTACAGCTTTTTTTACGCTTGCCTCATATAGTCATGTTAGAGTACTCATGCAAAAAGAATTATGAAACATGCATTCTAATAGAAATAGATTTTGTTCGAGAACATCTCTCAAGAAATAGATGAAGCCGTATTCTCTCCAAATCTAGTTCCATTACGATAGAATCAAATTGTTACTCAATGGAATTTTCGAAACGGTGACAATGGTTCGATGAAGCATTAGAATGAAATTGAAAAGATTCAAGATATATAATAGCTTAGCTATTAAGAGCTCGAGTTTCTAGGAAAAGTTTATTCATTATAAAAAATGATTTAAGTATTCATTCACGCAAGGACAGGTTAGAATAGTAAAACTTCAGATAACAAGCACACTTTTTAAAGAAAAAAAGAAGTTCTCCACGTAATACAAAAGAATACTTAGAGGAAAAAGTAAAATGAAAGCATTCAAGTAGAATTTTCCTAATTGATAAATGTCGACGAGAAATAATCGAAAATAAACATGAAGAGTGCTTGAAAAAAAATATGGCTGCGTTACTCCCTGGATGATATCATCACAGCAGATACAAGTATTATTAAGTAAATTTTTATATATTGCAATGAAAGTCAAATCGATTCTCAGCCATCCTATACATCACTATAGATCATATTCATGCACGCTAAGTCATCATAGATGATTAAAATTTTTTGTCGTTTCTATTCCATATTCGTTGCATATTATCTATTAATAGTTGTTTAGCATGATGAATATTTCTTTTTAGAAATGATGCTGGTTTGTATAAATGTGTATCGACAAATCATAATGATGATGAAACAACATGGACCGGTCATTTACATGTTGAAGATGCTCGTTCAAATGTCATATTTCAACGTGTCGAACGTAAACTACTTCCACAAGCACCATCACAACCATTAGCTACTGCTATAAATAGTGATTCAATAGAAATTGTTTGGAGTATTCAATCTACAGATATTCTTGATTATCTCATCGAATATTTTGATATTAATGACAATACGAATTATCTCGAATGGAAACGTTTTACAACAAAATCTAAACATTTACGACAAATTATAAATAATTTAAAACCGGATACTGTCTATCAATTTATGATTCGTGGAAGAAATTCTCATGGTTATGGTCCACCATCCATACTATCAGAATTGATTGAGACAAGAATTAATCAACCATTAGACAATGGACTCATTTATCTATATGATCCAGTTAGTATTCATGAAACAAGTGTGACAATTAAATGGAATATTTTAGAAAGAAATTTTGTCATTAATAGAATTTTAATTTATATTGTCAATAAGAAAGAAACTCATGAACGCATTGAGACAATCACAAATTCAATAACAACATATACAATTAATAATCTTCGTCCATATAGTGATTATTCAATTTATTTAGTACCTATGTTTGATACTCTAGGTCGTTCAAGTAATACAGTATCTTTTCGAACATTAGAAAGTATTCCATCGTCGTCCCCAACTAATATTATCGTTCAATTAATATCAATCACTACAATTTCCATTCGATGGAGTCCACCTATAGAAAATGAAACCAATGGTCAAATTATTGCCTACAAAGTGAATTGTTTAGGTTCGAATGAAACAAGTTCAATACGTTTAACAAATATAAGTTCCGATGCTAAAGGGTTGTTCATCAAACGTTTAATTGAAAATATGGAATATTGTGTAAGTATTGCAGCACGAACACGTATTGGCTATGGCCCTTATTCACAACCGATATGTATCATAATGAGTAAGAAGAGTAACTTAAATATTTTAAAATAAAATATTATTGATTATTATTGTTAGATGCAAACTTTTTACAAGCCCATCAAAATCGATTGAAACATCGTTTACGGCAAGTTCTATCTCAACATTGGTTAGTTTGTTATTTATTTAAAATTTGATTTCTCTATGTTTGAAATCTACGAACTAGGTTTTTACCAGTAATCTTCCTGTCAAGTATTCTTTTTATATGCGGTTGTGTCTATGTTACATGGTTATGTTATCATTATGTAACTCGACAGCATCGACATCGCATTAAATTTAACGATTCGGCTTCATCATCGAATCAATCAGTGGAATTACCTATTCAAAAAACCTTAAGCAACGGAAAACGCTATGACTTAATAAAAGATACTTCACCACCATTACCATCTTCACCAACAGCTATGTGGATGAATTCAATACCAAATGGTATTCGACTTCAGTGCTGTACAACAACAACAGCATCAGCTAGTAGCAATAGTGAACATTATTCAATGGGCATACATAAAAATCCGATTAATGCACTTTTAACTGAATGTCGACAACAGCAGCAGCAGCAACAACAACTTAATCCATATGCAACAACAGGTATATTTCAACAATCAACATCGACGGCTTCACCAGCTAATGTAAGTTAATTAACATTGAAAGCTGTTGACGATCAATCGATGAAGAATCCTGAGGAGAAGATACAGACTAAATACAAATAAGAATAACAATTATCAAGGAAATATCTTCAGGACTACAGTATGAAACTCACATGTGTTCTTTAGCTTCAGTATATTATAAGCCGATGTCTAGAAAATTTTCTATTCTTTACGAGTAGTCTTTTATTTTGCTTTTCTGTTTTTCAAAATCGTATTTATGTTTTATCCATAGCAAGTCTTGACAAGCTATAATTTTTGTATCAGCAAACACAGGGATACAATAGTTATTTATTTTTAGTACAAAACGATACTTTGATTGTTGCAAGACTTTCATGTTGAACCTTTAGGTTGGGTATTCATTCATTCATGATAAAGTGAATAACATATACGATAATAACTAGTGCAGAAAATAATATCATTTTCAAAATTCATGTCGAGTAGAATGAAGTTTTTAAAATTCGCTATTCCGACAACATCTCATAATGAGACAGATTATTTATTTGCAGATTTAGACTTACACTACTATTTTAGCCTAACTCATCTTATTATAGTTTGATCATTCGTCATTCATCATTGAGAATAGGAATGAGAGTTGTCTAGTTCTCGCTGAGAACTGATGCATTTTATTCTTTTTACTTTGAAAAGCAAAGGATTCGCATATAATCCAATGGTTCCTAATCGAATATGGATTTTTGTGACTATTATTTGACTTCGATTTTTTCTTAAATAGTCAGAAACCGTTCAATCACAACATTTACTATCCGATCATCATCAACAACAACAACAACAACATGTTGCATCACCAACAACTTCTGGCGTACAATATCAACTGCCATGGCTTGATCATCATTCACCATCAACATTACAATATCATTCTCATAATCGTTCATCATATAATCAATATCATTGTATACATTGTACATCTAAATCTCATCCTCAAACACCAACATCAATACGTCCAACACTAAGCACACCAGGGCCTCATCATCAAAACAATACTAATAATCAAATATTTCAAAGTTCAATTGAAAATACAAATGAAATAAACAAGATGCCCATCGATAATTTACAACAATTCACAATGAACAGTTCATCATTGTAAGTCACTTAGCCATCAATTTGTAACAATTTATAACAAGAGACAAGCATGAGTATCACTGATAAGACTTTCAAAAGGAAAATAGAAAAAACTTGTATACTAACCTACCGGATGACGGTCATATTTCATCCATGTTCTCATTGAATTTATCAATAATGTCACATTTTCAAAAACAAAAAAATCTTTAACTTTCAAATTCATATTGAAAACACTGCATCCGATTTCTAAAAGAACTAATCAATGAAAAACTGGTTCTAATGCTCTAAATTAATGTGTACTCTGCTTTAGGGTCACTTCACGCGCTCGATCATCGAATCCAACAATGATTGATTCTGTCGGTGGAGGTTAGCAAGAATTAATTTGATATTTGAAATAAGGCAATAATTTGTAATTTTTGTTTTGTATTAGAAACAATGACAACATCATGGATAAGTTCAATGGATGATGATAATCATCGTAGTGTTTCTTCTTCTTCATCGACTGATAAATATGAATACGAAAAATCAATTGATAAGCACAATCATGCGAGTAGTGAAGGCTCGATATTTTCTGATTCGGACATTCAACAAACAGACGAAGCTACTGGACAAATGTTGGTTAATTTTGAAAGAGGACCAAGTTTTCTCATGCCGACTGTATAATTAAACAATTTTCTTTTCTTTTATTGAATCTAGTCATAAAATGTATGATTAATCTTCAATCAGTAGTTTACTATCATTATTTTTTTTTCTAGCTGTCGTTCAGATGATTTTATTCGTTGTTGCCGTTGTTGTTGTTGTACAAAAATAAGTGACATTATCAGGAATTTTTTTACACAATTATGACAATAAAAAACAAGACGAACTTTGATTAGATATTATTAAGCTTGATTTTGTAAATAAAATTTCGATATGAATGAACAAATGTAACTAACTTCGATAAAAAATTTGAATAGCTTGTTTGTGTTCGTGATTACGGTTTCGTCAAACAACAATGCCTATGTCTCTGTATTAATTCTTTCATATTTTATAGAGTCTGATGTCTTATTTATTCTCTATTTATTTCTTACAGAGGAAGACGAATATGTTTGAAACGAAAATAAGAATGAGCAGAAAAAGAACGGCATATTTGCAAAAGAATCAGTACGAAATGCAGGAGTTATTTTTTCTCTTAATAAGAATATGTTCGATAACTTGAAGCCATTAATGCAAGTAAAATAATTTTTCTACGATCAGTTTATTGCGTTTTTCTCTGCTTACGAGAAGACTTTTCCTATTACGATCGTTCAAAATATGTTGGATAGTATTGGACAGCTAGGATCTTTTTGCGTGTTTTTCTATTCTTCACGAGAAATGTTGCCGGATTTAAAGTACAAGGAATTGGAACTGTCGACAAAAATTTTCATACGGATTTGATGCATCTGTAAGTTACCCTTACCTGAAGAGTTCATTTGTCTCCAGTTATTTGCTACTTTCATCGTACTTTTATTCTCAAATGATAAACATGATCGAAAGTGTAGCTATATTACTCTATGAGTGTAGTAAGACATTTATAAATGTATACAGGAACCTTGAAAACATGATCAACTAAGTTTGTGTGTCATTCGAAAAATAAATTTACAGTTTTGTTTATAAAGTAGTATCCATGCGTCATCGTACCATATATCTTAGAATTGCTTGAATCGTGTGTCAACGTTGAACGCGAATCAATTGTGCGCTTTTAGAAAGCTCAGAATACGCTATCGTTTAACGATCTATCCATGGAACATACCATGTGGTTCTATGGCATTTGGACAGATTTATCGAATTTAATCCTGAGTTTCATTCGTTGCAAACTGTTGGGGCCAACATCTTCGTAGAGAGATGTTATATTAATTTTACTTGACTTGACGATAGACGAGATCATTTTAAAAAATGATTTATCAAATCTAGAATTTTCCAAATTCTGTACTTATCGTATAATTTTTCGCTTGTGATCCATAATGAGCAGTGGCACACCATATGAATCCGTTCCTACAACAACAACAACAACAACAAATGATCGTAGCAGAGAACGACCGTTTATGATTGGTTTAGTAATACTATGTGTAGCTTTTGGTTTATCACTTACAATTTATGGTATCTTTGAATACATACATACCAATAACTTTAGTGCACAGCCTAGTGATTGTCGAGTCAATGGATATGACGTACAACGACAGATTAGAAAGCAATTAAGCAGTACTGTTCCAGTCTGGATTGTAGACTTGGTTAAGCAGTCGAAGAATACAGATTCCGAAAAAGAAGATCTTGTCGTAATACATCCGAATTGAAAAATTGCTGGACATGAAGGGCACGTTTGTACAGCATCGGCATTGAAAGAAGCAAAACGTTTGTATTCCGTAAGTTCAATATATTGCCTCTAACTCTATTCATGAAAAGAAATCATTAGTAAATTTACAACATTTGCTTTACATTTAGATCGGTAGAATTTATCCATGCTATTATCATAAAGAGTTATTGCGTGATGATACTTCTGCTGGTGAGAGTCACAAAAAATATGTGAAACATGCTGTTCATTGGGAAAAACCACCGCAAAAAACTGCAATTATACTGTTATCTACCGGTTCAGCACTCATTCTTATCGGCATTGGTATTCTATTGGCAGTGATCTTTCGTTCATTCTTATGATCATTAATATAAAGATTTTTCTATATTCAACGAGGACATGTAACTGAATTTTCTAGTTTTCTATTTA